>CAUYQV010152060.1:0-16014 GCA_963574575.1 Galagoides demidoff
AGCAACCTCCAACTCCTGGGCTCAAGCAAGTCTCCTGCCTCCGCCTCCCAAGTAGCTGGGACCACAGGCGCCCGCCACAACGCCTGGCCATTTTTTGGTTGCAGCCATCATTGTTGTTTGGCGGGCCCAGGCTGGGGATTCAAACCCACCACCTTAGTTGTACGTGGCTGGCGCCTTAGCCAGTTGAGCCACAGACGCCGAGCCAACTACCTATGACTTTTTAGTGAGATGGCGTCTCACTCTTATCATCCAGTGCAGTGGTGTCATCATAGCTCACTGCAACCTCTGATTCCAATCTCAGTTTCCTGAGTAACTGGGATTGCAGGCTTCCACCACCATGCCTGCTTTGTTTTGTATTTAGAGATGGGGTCTCACTCTTGCTCAGGCTGGTCTTGAGCTCCTAAGCTCAAGTGATCCTCCCCCCTCCGCCTCCCAAAGGTTAAAATTATAGGCATAAGCTACTATGCCTGGCCTTACATATGATACTGTTGCTAAACGTTGTGCCACTACATCCCAAGGATTTTCTTTCATTCAGCAATTTAAGCTCTCATAGGCAACCTTCTTTTTAAGTCCAAAAGTGTATGTATTCACCTTATTCAGGTCACTACATTTTCACTAAAACTCTTCAAAGCCATTGTCATATTTCAGATTTTTCTTACAACAGCACCTTACTTCCAGGTATTATGCAAAAATCTGCATTATTGGGGCAGCGCCTGTGGCTCAGAGGAGTAGGGCGCCGGCCCCAAATGCCAGAGGTAGTGGGTTCAAACTCAACCCCGACCAAAAACCGCAAAAAAAATCTGCATTATCTATTGTATAACAGATTACCCAGAACTTAGCAATTGAAAACAACAAACATTTACTAACTAAATTTCTGTGGCTTGGGGAGTGCCTTTAGCTCATCATCTCTGAGGAGGTTCTGTTCAGGCTGTCAGACTGAAAGTTTGCATGAGTCAAGATCAGCTCAAGTTCACTTATGATTGTTGGCAGGATTCATTTCCTTGAAGGCTGTTAGACACGTCTCAGTTCATAACTGGCTATAGGCTGGTGGTACTCTTTCAGTTCCTTGTCACATTGCCCCATCCATAGGATAGCTCACAGCATAGCAGGTGACTTCCCTCAGAACAAGCTAATTCGAGAACATGCCTCAGAGAGGCTTTCTGTAACCTAATCTGAAAATTGACATTCTGTCCCTTATGCAACATTTCTGTTCAGTAGAAAAGAATCATTAAATGCAGCCCATATTCAAGAGGAATGAGTTACACAAGGGCACAAGTATCAGGAGGCAGGGATTATTGAGGATAATCGTAGAGGTTGCTGCCACATCTGAGGATTGACAAAAAAGGTACTAGGGGCCAGGCTAGGTGGTTCACACATTTTTTTTTTTTTTTTTTTTGAGATAGCCTGAAGCCCTACGTAGAGTGCTTTGGCATCACAGCTCACAGCAACCTCCCAACTTCTGGGCTCAAGCGAGTCTCCTGCCTCAGCCTCCCAAGTAGCTAGGACCATAGGCATCCACCACAACGCCTGGCTATTTTTGGTTGCAGCCATCGTTGTTTTGGTGGGCCCGGGCTGGATTCATACCACCAAGCCGGTTCACACATTTTGATAGGCCAAAGTGGGAGGATCACTTGAAGCCAAGAGTTCAAGTCCATCCTAGGCAAGATAAGTAGCAAGACCCCATCTCTATAAAAAATTTTACAAATTAGCCACATATGATAACATACACCTGTAGTCCTAGCTACTGAGGAGACTGAGGGGGTAGGATCACTTGACTTCAAAGGTATGATGGGGCCCCTGCACTCCAGAGCAAGATTCTTACCTCAAAAAAAAAAGAAAAAGAAAAAAAAGGTAGGAAATATTTTACATGCATTTTTATTTTATTTTATTTTATTTTATTTGAGACAGAGCCTCAAGCTATTCCTCTGGGTAGAGTGCCATGGCATCACTGCTCATAGCAACCTCCAACTCCTGGGCTCAAGCGAGTCTCCTGCCTCCACCTCCCAAGTAGCTGGGACCACAGGCGCCTGCCACAATGCCCAGCTATTTTTTGGTTGCAGCCATTATTGTTGTTTGACGGGCCCCGGCTGGGGATTCGAACCCGCCACCTTAGGTGTACGTGGCTGGCGCCTTAGCCGATTGAGCCACAGGCGCCGAGCCTACATGCATTTTTTGTTGGTTTCTTTTTTTCTTTTTTTTGTAGAGACAGTCTCATTTTATCACCCTCAGTAGAGTGCGTGGCGTCACACAGTTCACAGCAACCTCCAGCTCCTGGACTTAGGTGATTCTCTTGCCTCAGCCTCCCAAGTAGCTGGGACTACAGGTGTCTGCCACAACGCCCAGCTTTTTTTTTGTTGCCGTTTGGCTGGGGCTGGGTTTGAACCTGCCACCCTCAGTGTATGGGGCTGGTGCCCTAGCCTCTAAGCCATAGGCGCCACCCTGCTGTTGTTGTGTTTTGTGTTTTGTTTTGTTTTTTGAGACAGAGTCTCTATGTCACCCTCGGTAGAGTGCTGACCTCAGACTCCTTTTGAATGTAAGCGATTCTCTTTCCTCAGCCTTCCAAGTAGCTGGGACTACATACAGGCGCCTATCACAATGCCCGACTATTTTTTGGTTGTCGTTGTTTGGCAGGCCTGGGCTAGATTCGAACCTGACAGCTCTGATGTATGTAGCTGACTCCATAGCCACTTAGCTACAGGTGCTGAGCCTGTATTTTTTGTTTGTTTTTTGTTTTGAGACAAGCGACTCAAGCTGTCACCCTGGGTAGAGTGCTCTGACGTCATAGCTCACAGCAACCTCCAACTCTTGAGCTCAAGTGATCCTCTTGCCTTAGTTTTTCTATTTTTAGTAGAGATGGGGTCTCGCTTTTGCTCAGGCTGGTCTCAAGCTCATGAGCTCAAGCTATCTACCCACCTTGGCCTCCCAGAGTGCGAGGATTACAGGTGTGAGTCACTGTGCCCGGTCTATTTTATAGTTTTTAAGAAACTAAATTGTTACTTAAAACAATGTGCTGGCTTGGCACCTGTGGCTCAAGTGGCTGAGGCGCCAGCCACATACACCTAAGGTGGCAGGTTCTAATCCAGCCCGGGCCTGCCAAACAACAATGACGGCTGCAACCAAAAGAAAAAAAAAAAAATAGCCGGGCCTTGTGGCCGGCGCCTGTGGTCCCAGCTACTTGGTAGGCAGAGGCAGGAGACTTGCTTGAGCCCAGGAGTTGGAGGTGGCTGTGAACTATGATGCTACGGCACTCTACCCAGGGCAACATACCAAGAAAATACTCAAATCTAGACCATGAAGCATAACAAAATAAGCTTGAGGCTCCAAGCTGTCTGCCTGGCCGTCATTGTTGTTTGGCGGACCCTGGCTGGATTCGAATCCGCCACCTTAGGTGTATGTGGCTGGCGCCTTAACCCCTTGAGCTACAGGCGCTGAGCCAACAATGTGCTTCTAAGACTAGTAGCGTCTTACTTAGCCTCATCTTTCTGAATCCTAAATTGTTTCTAAAGTGAAATACATAGAAGCATTGTGAGATTTGACTTGAAAGAAGAGTTCTTTTTTATCTTCTAATTCTTTTCCTCTCTACCTCCATTATTTTTTTCTCATTAGTACAACCTTGGAAAAGCTTGAAGTTGCAGAGTCAGAATTCACCCATGTGAGTGTCTGGGGTGTGGGGAAGGTAAATGCTTTGAAGGGCATAAAGTGAATCACCAAATGGAAGTTAAATCTTGCTTTTTGATAAATTTTGTGCTTTTCGTACATTATAATTGAAAGGTAAGGCTGGAATAGAAGAAAACTTAACTTTTGCTGGCCAGATTGAAATGAAGTTGAATTTTATTCCTACTTCATCTCATACTCTGCATTCTTAACTTTACACCCTTTTGCTTTTTCAGTGAGCAGAAAACCTTAGAATTTCTGGAATAAGATTCTACAATCTCTATGATTTTAAGATGTCAGTTCTTGCCCCAGCAATGCTGAATTTTCTTCTTGGTCATCAAAAAAGGAGTATAATGGAAGTGAGTGGCGTTCTCCATCACCTTCCTGAAGAAGAATCTCTTTTCCTTCCCCTTCATCATACATGGACATTAGTGCCTCAGACACTTGAAGACAGCAGCATCCCTTCTACTCCAGAGTTGGGCGGCACGAATTTTCAACTGACTAGCCTTGGCTTCCACTATTGAGTATTTTTCAGACCGCCATTTTTCATGTTGGAAATGGAGTTGCAGGACATGGTGGTTTTGTTAGCCCTCATCTATGTTTCACCAGGAGCTGGACTCTTAATTAATTTCCTCAGGACAGACTACATGGCACATTTTCCCACTGTAGTCTCTCTTTGGTACCTGAAAGAAGACCCCTTTAAACTTTGTAAATGTTCTTGGGGTAGTATGGTGTTTAACCATCTCCCAGCCTCTTTTTCTTTCTTTTTGCAGGTTGTTTTTTTTTTTGGCCAGGGCTGGGTTTGAACCCACCACCTCCGGTATATGGGGCTGGTGCCCTACTCCTTTGAGCCACAGGCACCGCCCCTCTTTTTCTTTTTTTCCTTAAAAAAGGAAAAGAACAAACAGTACACAATTTCAAGCCAGTTTCAGATCAAAGCTTTAGAAGGGTTGAAGAGATGCCTGTTTATAGTTTTCCCTCAGAAGAGACCTAGTGTTTGCAGAGAAGTGTGTTGGTTGCCAGGAGCAGCTCCTCTCTTGATGAATTTCTTAAAGTCTGAAGGAACAGAGAGAGTGAGATATGGGGTAATCATTACCCCTTTTGTTAAAACTGGGGTAGTCATGGGGCTGAGAGATCAGAGCCCTTCCTAGGCAGGACCCTACTCACTGCCAAGCTGTAATGTTATTACTGTTTTGCAATTTGAAATGTATTCTGATTGTTTTTTAAATATGAAGACTTATGAAATGAATTTTAGATCATTCTCCAAAGGAGATTTTTTTGCTCTTCCCATCTTTTCTAATAGTTCTGCTGTTTATGGAGCTAAGGTAGAGAGGGGGACACCTGGGTATGTTTAACAGGTAGTCCTTATTTGTGAGGCTAGAGAATATTTTCTTAAACTCATGGTCAACCAGCAGATTCTTGCCTTGGTGAGGTAATTGCTGTGCTGCATATCCTGCCCCCTGTCTTTATGCAGAGAAGTTGGAAATGGGGGCTATAAACGCTCTCTCCTCCCTATCTCCAAGAGTTTCGGTCCTCTATCTGATCCTTCCACTTTTGTCAAGGGAAGAAGGGGGCCTGATGTCTCAGGCAGATTGTTGAATTCCCATGCTATCCCTTCTCTACCCCACCCTACCTTGATAGTAGGTTAGGCCATACCCCAAATAACTGTCTATATTAGACACCCCTAGCCAGTTTTGGCTGCCTGTCTTTGCTGCCATGTTCTTTTTTTACAAGAAAGAAAGAATTCTTGCTATTTTTTTTCATAATTTACTATTTATGATGTATTTAAGTGTTTTATTCAGGACAGAGTTCTGTAAGGGATGGGAGGGAATATTTGAGGGAGGGCTGGGTCTTGGGGAAAGGAATGGGGAAATCAACATTTTTATGAAGTGTCACTATTTGCCTCTACTTTGTATTGTTCAGAAATGGCAAATGCAATATAAGTGATAAATATCTGGTTTTAATGTATTAAACTTTAATCAGTTATTTGGGCCTCTTATTCTTGATTATTTTTCATGTACTGTCTGCTCCACCCTCCTACTCCACCACATGTTGCCCTGAACAAAAGCTGCGTGCATCTTTTCTTGTTTTCCTCAATTCAGCTTCAGTTTGTGGCTTCATTCCCTATTTCTCAGCCACACCTACCATCTTAACTTTAAAAAAGAGGGTGGGATAATGGCTCTTTCTAAGGTATAAAAGTGAGGAAGCTTTGTAGAGAAACAAGTTAACAGAACATTGTTCCTGTACCTTTCACTATTCTGTCTTGTTAAGATCATTCTACAAGGCTGGGCACAGTGGCTCAACACCTGTAATCCTAGCACTCCGGGAGGCCAGGCAAATGGATGGCCTGAGCTCATAGGTTTACAAGACCAGCCTGAGCAAGAACAAGACCCCATCTCTAAAAATCGCCAGGCATTGTAGTTCCAGCTACTTGGGAAGCTGAGGCAAGAAAATCACTTCAGCCCAAGAGTTTGAAGTTGCTGTGAGATGTGATACCACTGCATTCTACTGAGGGTGACAAAGTTGAGACTCTTGTATCCAAAAAAAAAAAAAAATCTCCAAATGCACAGAGTAGTTGGAAGTCAAAAGAAGTAATTGTCCTTTACAGGTTTCCAGTGTCTGAAAGGAGCAGATGTGCATACATACACACATAAGCAGCATGTTAGATGTGACCCACCTAAGGATTTAATTACTCTGAAGAGTGGTACAGAACATAAAATGGAAGGAATCTTAAGGTTACTGTGTGCTGAAAGTGTTGAAAGTTTTATTTCAGTACAATGACACAGAGGTACGAGAATGGTTTGTTTTAGAAAACTAACTATGGACTGCAGTGGCCGCTGCTGAGACCAAGATGGCCGCTAGACTCGCCACCTTCCTCAAGAATGCTTGGGTCAATGAGCCAGTGCTGGTCGTGTCCTTCACCAGCGGGGGCTTCTCTGTAATTATGTCGATGATCAGCCCCTACACCAAGTACACTAGCATAATCAACAAGGTCATGCCCTACAACTACCCAGTGCCTGTCTGAGATGATGGGAACATGCCCCATGTGCCCAATCATCCCCAGGGCCCAAGCTTGGAGTGGCTAAAGAAACTGTGAGCACTTCCATCCACAGGGAGAAGGGTCCCCCTCCCTCATGGCTCCCAATAAAAACGTGAAAACCAAAAAAAAAAAAAGAAACTATGGTGAGAATATCGGAGTGGATGCAGATGGATACAGGCAACACGTGCTAGGCTGAGGAATTTTTTTTTTTTTTTTGAGACAGAGTCTCCCTATGTTGCCCTCAGGAGAGTGCTGTGGCATCACAGCTCACAGTACCCTCAAAGTGTTGGGCTTAAGTGATTCTCCTGCCTTGGCCTCCCAAGTAGCTGGGACTACAGGCACTCACCACAACCGCCCAGCTGTTTTGTTTTTTTTTTTGTTTGGATTTGTCACTGTTTAGCAGCCTCGGTATATGTGGCTGGTGCCCTTACTCAACTGAACTATGGGTACTGAGCTGAGGCTAAGGATTTTTTAAGCTGCAGGTAGTGGGAACCTATGTAACATTTTTGCCCCTAAGTACCATATAATAAAAAATAATTCAGGTAGGGCAGCACCTGTGGCTCAGTGGATAAGGCGCTGGCCCCATATACTGAGGGTGGTGGGTTCAAACCCAGCCCCAGCTGAACTGCAACAAAAAAGTAGCCAGGCTTTGTGGCAGGCACCTGTAGTCCCAGCTACTCAGGAGGCTGAGACAAAAGAATTGCCTAAGCCCAGGAGTTGTGAGCCATGTGACACCACGGCACTCTACCAAGGGTGATAAATGTCTATAAAAAAAGGCTTGGCACCTGTAGCACAGTGGTTACAGTGCAAGCCACATAACACCAAAGCTGGTGGATTCAAACCTGGCCGGGGCCAGATAAACAACGACAACTCCAACCAAAAAAATAGCTGGGCCATTCTGGTGGGTGCCTATAGTCCCACTGGGCAACATACTTAAACCTCTCTACAGAAATTTGAAAATTTAGCCAGGTGTGGTAGTGCTCTCCTGTAGTCTTGCTACTCATCAGGCTGAAGCAGAAGTACAGCTTGAATCTAGGAGTTCAAAAGTGCAGGGAACTCTTGATCCTGCTATTGCACTGCAGCTGGGTGACAGCATGACTCTGTCTCTGAAAAAATAATTCAGGGATTAATCTGTTGAAGTTCTATCAGAACTGGTAGAAAAGCAGACTGGTTAGACTAATAATTGAGATGTAAGGTTCTTAAAGGCTTGAATTTGATTTGAACCCACAGGTTCAGCCATATTGTGGACTAGATAAGGAATTGGTTCTGAAAATATAGGCATATGGGCGGTCCCTGTGGCTCAAGGAGTAGGGTGCAGGCCCCATGTGCCAGAGGTGGCAGGTTCAAACCCAGCCCCGGCCAAAAACTAGAATAAAAATGTTGTAGGCATAAAAATAGTCGTGGCTAAGGCGCCTGCTACATACACCTAAGGTGGCAAGTTCAAATCCAGCCCGGACCGCCAAACAACGGCTGCAACCAAAAAAATAGCTGGGCACTGTGGCGGGCGCCTGTGGTCCCAGCTACTTGGGAGGCGGAGGCAGGAGAGTCCAGGAGTTGGAGGTTACTATGAGCTGTGATGCAACGGCACTCTGCCCAGGGGGATAGCTTGAGGCTCTGTCTCAACAAAAAAAAAAAAAGGTCTTTCTGTTGCCCTACCTTGTCACTCCCTCTTCAGTGTGCTCAAAACTGCTGAGTAGGGCAAAGATCCTCTTAGGATCAGAGGGTCCCTCTAGTGGTGAGTAGGAGCTAGTGCTTAACCTACAGCTGTGTGCTATAAAATATATTCAGGTACAAGTCAAGCTTATTAGTGTAAAACTTCTAAAACTAAAAGAGAAATCAGAATCACAGGATAATGTAAAGTTGGAAATCTTCATCTGGCCTAACGTTTTACTCCCAAGCATGTCAATATTAGCTATTCTGAAAGCTAATTCATCAGAGATGAAGTCTTTTTTTGTTGTTGTTGGTTTTTTTTTGAGACAGAATCTCACTTTGTCACCCTCAGTAGAGTACTGTGGAGTCATAGCTCACAGCAACCCCAAACTTGCCTCAACCTCCTGACTAGCTGGGACTACAGGCATCTGCCACAACACCCAGCTATTTTTTAGAAATGGGTCTTACTCTGGCTCAGGCTGGTCTCAGAACTCGTGAGCTCAGGCAATCCATCTGCCTCAGCATCCCAGAGTGCTGGCATTACAGGTGTGAGCCACCTCACCTAGCCATTGTGTAGTTTTTTAAAAGAAATAGTTTTATAATTTTAGTCTTTTTAAAAGATATTTTGGTTATGTTTGAACTTTTCAATTTTTTTGTCTGTTTTCATATTTTTCCCTCTTCCCTGTCTCCTGTTTTTTCTTCTAAGTGTATGAAATTTTACTCCTGTACAAACTATAATGGTTACCAATTTTTAAAGATATTTGTTAAAACTTTACTAACACCAAGATAATATCTACAATACTCCTACCCCCTATCCCTAAGTGTGGTATTCTGTAGGCATGAATGTCCCTCCCCTCCTCCTCTCTGCCTCTCCCTCCCCCAGATAGAGATCTGGGATTTCCAATTTGTATGTGCGTGTGTAAAATATATTTGAATTTGGGCAGCACCTGTGGCTCAAGAAGTAGGGCGCTGGCCCCATATACCAAGGGTGACGGGTTCAAGCCCAGCCCTGGCCAAAAATTGCAATGACAAAAAGTATATATTTTTTTGAATTTTATCTTATTTATGTATTTGAGACAGTCTTGCTTTGTCACACTGGATAGAGTGTCATAGTGTCATAACAGGGTCTCGATGTGGCTCAGGCTGGTCTTCACCTCCTGAGCTCAGTCAATCCACACATCTGGGCCTCCCAGAGAGCTAGGATGACAGGGCTGAGCCACTGGGTGGCGTGGGCATGGATTTTCTTTTTTTTTTTTTTTCCAGATAGTCTTATTATGTCACCCCTGGGTAGAGTGCTATGGCATCACAGCTCACAGCAACCTCAAACTCTTGGGCTTAAGCAATTCTCTTGCCTCAGCCTCCCAAGTAGCTGGGACTACAGGTGCCCACCACAAAGCCTGGGTCAGATTAGAACCCACCAGCCTCAGTGTATGTGGCCAGCATCCTAACCACTGAGCTATGGGTGCTGAGCCCATGAATTTTATTTATTTTTTTTGTAGAGACAGAGTCTCACTTTATCACCCTCGGTAGAGTACTGTGGCGTCACAGCTCACAGCAACCTCCAACTCCTGTGCTGAAAACTGCTGAGTGGGGCAAAGATCCTCTTAGGATCAGAGGGTCCTTAGGTGATTCTTTTGCCTCAGCCTCCCGAGTAGCTGAGACTACGGGTGCCTGCCACAACACCTGGCTATTTTTTGTTGCTGTTTGGCAGGGGTTGGGTTTGAACCCACCACCCTCAGTATATGGGGCCAGCACCCTACCCACTGAGCCACAGGCACCATCCAAATTTTGTTCTTGATTAACAAAAATGGTTGGCTGGTCGTGGTGGCTCACGCCTGTAATCCCAGCACTCTGGGAGGCAGAGGCGGGTGGATGACTTGAGCTCAGAGGTAGGAGACCAGCCTGAGTTGAGTGAGACCCCAGCTATAAGAATAGGCAGGCATTGTGGGGCATCTGTAGTCCCAGCTACTACTTGGGAGGCTGAGGCAAGAGAATCTCTTAAGCCCAAGAGTTTGTGGTGGTTGTGAGCTATGACACCACAGCCCTCTACCCAGGGTGACAAAGTGAGATTGTGTTTCAAAAAAAGAAGAAAGAAAGAAAGAAAAGGCTCGGCGCCTGTGGCTCAATTAGCTAAGGCGCCAGCCACGTACACCTAAGGTGGCAGGTTCGAATCCCCAGCCCGGGCCCGCCAAACAACGATGGCTGCAACCAAAAATGGCCAGGCGTTGTGGCGGGCGCCTGTGGTCCCAGCTACTTGGGAGGCGGAGGCAGGAGACTCGCTTGAGCCCAGGAGTTGGACGTTGCTGTAAGCTGAGATGCCATGGCACTCTACCCAGGGTGACAGCTTGAGGCTCTGTCTCAAAAAAAAAAAAAAAAGAAAATTCAAATAAAAATATCGAGTCAGCTATGGATTGAAGATATGGGTTTTAAGATTAGGAGACAGGCTTGGACCTGTAGCTCAAGCGGCTAAGGCGCCAGTCACATACACCAGAGCTGACGGGTTCGAATCCAGCCTGGGCCTGCCAAACAACAACGACAACTACAACTAAAAGATAGCAGGGCATTGTGGCGGGTGGTCCCAGCTACTTGTGAGGCTGAGGTAAAAGAATCGCTTGAGCCCAGGAGTTGGAGGTTGCTGTGAGCTTGATGCCACGACTCTACCCAGGGCAACAGCTTGAGGCTCTGTCTCAAAAAAAAGATTAGGAGACAGATCTGAGATCCAGATCTCTATGGCCTGGAGATGGTATTGAGAATAAGCAGGGGTGAGAGTACCAAGGGAGTACTTTCACTGTAGAAAAAGAAGAGGAATGAGGATGTAGAAGGAGTAATAAGTGAGATGGGAGGAGACTTGGTGGAGAAGAGGGCCAGGGCCCTATATAACTACTGAAGATAATATATCTATCAAAGAAGAGGTGTTACAAACTATGGTAAACGCCCCCGATAGTACATTGAAGGTCAAACTAAATATAACTAAAAATATAACAAAAAAGCTGAGAACTAACCCTTGGCTTTATTAGCTAAATCACTGCTGATCCTAATAAGACTGGAGGAAGTGGTGATGCAAAAACTTGACTGAATTGAAGAGAACTGAAGTAGAGAATTCATATGAAGTAAATATAGGCAAGTGTTTGAGCAATCTCACCATAAAAATGCATATTCATTAACTATAATATGATATGCCATCACCTTAAAATTTCTACCTTCTTACATAATACCACATGTCTCGGGATGAAAGGGAAAATTTGGCTATTTGAGGGACAACAAGCCCCATAAGTTGCTCAGGTTTTAATTGAGCTCCAGAAAGAAAACTGACAGAATCATCTTCAAATCCAAAACACAAATATTTACCAATGTAGCTACAATAATTATTACTCACTTAAAGTTGAGATGGCCAGAAGGCAAGCAAGAAGGTATGGGGGCTTAGAAGTTCTTACATAAAACTTTGTGTTCATAGGAAAACAATTAAAAAAAAAAATCAGTTGATAGTTTATTTTTGTACAAATGCTCATCTTGATTTGATATGAACAGTTTGTTCAGAAGAGCTTATTCTGGATTGGGTACTATTAAGCATTTGACATATTATTCTAATTTTCTGATAACAATCTTATAAAGGAAGATATTACTATTTTTGTTTCACAGATAAAAAAAGGTGAGGGTTTGTGATTTTTAAAAAATTTTAATTCTAGAAAGTTTCTCAGTGGCAGACTAGAGGCTGAAATCCAGGTTGACTTCTACGCCACATGATTAGCCAATAAGCTGTATCACTGCCCTAAATTATTTTATCAGTTGTGTTCTGGCTCTAACTAATAATTAAATTACTGGTTTTAATCTCTACAGTATTATCTTATAATGCAGCATATGGCAATTACTAATGTGCATACAACTTGGTTAGTAGTACTGTATACTTACATAGAAATGGATAATGGTATCTGAAGAGTTGTGTTAGCTGTCTATTTAGAGAGAAACCAGACTGAAGTTTTATAAAAATAATGTCCCAATATTCCAATTGCTGTTAACTTTTATTAGCATAATTACCTAGGTTGTAAAGGAGGCAGAAACCAGTTCCATCTTACTCTCCAATGTATCTATAGCACCTTACATGGTATTTCGTTTATAGTAGGTACTCAAAAAGCATTGTTTAATGAATGAATTTTAAAGGAACCAAGTGATTTCTTTCTTTCTTTTTTTTTTTTAAGAGACAAGCGTCTTACTTTGTCACCCTTGGTAGAGTGCCCTGGTGTCACAGCTCACAGCAACGTCCAGCTCTTGGGCTTAGGCGATTCTCTTGCCTCAGCCTCCCGAGTAGCTGGGACTACAGGTGCCTGCCACAATGTCCAGCTACTTTTTGTTGCAGTTTGGCCAGGGCCGGGTTCGAACCTGCCACCCTTGGTATATGGGACCTGTGCCCTACTCACTGAGCCACAGGCGCCATCTGGACCAAGTGATTTTCTAAGACTGTTTAGCCAGTTTTTTTTTTTTTCCTAATCTTTAAAGATCAGTTGTTATCTATCCTTGGCAATCATTAACTCTTTGTTTTTTATAAGCAGAAACTAATGAATATTTGATCAATTTATAGCTTGTTTGATCAACTAGCAGGATGAATACTTTTTTTTTTTTTTAAATTTTGAGACAGTCATGCTCTGTCACCTGGGCTAGAATGCAGTGGCCTCATCACGGTTCACTACAACTTTAAACTCCTGGAGTCAAGCCTCCAGAGTAGCTAGGACTAAAGGCACAGGCCATAACACCTGGCTACTTTTTCTATTTTTAGTACAGACAGGGTCTCACTCTTGCTCAGGCTAGTCTCAAACTCCTGAGCTCAAGTGATTCTACTGCCTCAGCCTCCCAGAGTGCTAGGATTATAGGCAGGAGCCACTACTCTTGGTCAGGATAAATACAATTTAATTTTGAAAAAAAAAACATCCAGAAACAATGGTGATCTTTATAGGCCACATGAATCATTTTCACAGATCCACTCCCCTAAAGCCAGCTCCTACAATGCTACAGCCTATTTGCAGTAGGACCAACATAGAAAATGAGAAGAGAGGAAGAAAAAAAGTCAAGAATAGAAAAAAACAAGGAGACAAGAAAATGTAAGGAAATGACAAGGAAAAATAAAGACAAAAATTATGTTAACAGAATCTCAGAATGAAAGAGAAGCAATTCATTGTGCAAAGAAAAGTATCTCTCTAGACTTCAATTTGTTACTTGTGAGCATGAATCTAGTCCTATATCTCTAAGACAAATTCTTATTTTTTCTTCAGGAACCAACTCAAATGGTGTCTGCTTCTTTAAACTCCCCAGACAAAAACTGATTACTCAATATCCTGATTATTTTCTCTGTTTATTCTAGGGTCTTTCAAAATCTTAAGTTCCCATCTACACTAAAGAAAAGAATACACTTAAACTTTTGATAACAGAAACTTCAAATAACAAAGGGAATTTTAAAAATTAAATCCTGATTTTATATACTGAAATATGAATCAGCAACATGTGATATATTAATATCTGTTAGAAATGTAATCCGTTGATGCTTGCTGAGAATACATATGAATCTCTACCTCAGAAAAAAACTATGACTATTTATAATCTGTATGCAGTATGTATGCACTTATTGAGGCCTACTAGGCAGGGTTTAAAGCTGGATTTTTTAACAAGGTTCACAAGTCCCTGAGGTTAAATACACATGAATTAAGGATGTTTAATCCAACTCAAGATACCATCTTTTCATATTTAAAGTAGTTTCTCTTATATAGAAAAAATACAAAATACATGAGCTGTCCCTGACAGTAAAGCTCCTGCAGGGGTAATATAAAGATCCAGTTTTTTTTTTTTAAAGATCCAGTTTTTTAAAAACCATTTAAACTCATAATGTGTTGATTCTCATTTCCAATACATATCATATATCCTGTCCTGCTAACATTAGAATACTTTTATGGAGCAAAAAAACTATAAAAACAAAAATAAACCCCCCCTCACACACGTTAAAAACTTTAACAAACATCATTGCTTAAATATAATTAGGACTAGCTACATAAATGCCAAAGAGGTACAGGGCTTTTTTTGGTATGTGTATACAGACACATATAAATATGTATATATACAGAGAAATAAAACAGTTAAACAGTTTCTACCTGTTTTTGTGTACTTCCTTTCAGATATTGTTCCCCTAGAGTCTTGGCCTCTGTTGTTGTCTAACTTGAATTCACAAAACTCAATGGCTCATGGTTTTCAAAGCTTAGGGCAAGGTTTGCAGAACAAAGTCGCTTTCTCTCTCTCTCTCTCTTTTTTGGTGGGTACAAGTACGGGGACCACAGGAACAGTTAAATTCATGGCATGGCTGGTCTACCACACAGTCGGGGGAATTCTTTAAATAGAGCCTGTCACTCTCTTGGCCCATCAATGGGATTTCCTTCTCGAACTGCTGATTCGTTCAGGTACACAACAGAGGAAATTTCAGTTAACCTTTGTTTCACCCCAGGGAAAAATCTGTCTGAAAGTATAAAATGAATAGATTAAAAAAAAAAAATAAGCAGCTCAGCCACAGGGCCATTCTCTTAGTGTTCACTGCAGCTTGAGTTAAACAGAAAAAGGGACAGTGGAATGTTTCATTCCCAGTGGAAAATTCAAGCACAATATACAACTTGGGAATTTAGAAGTTTATTTTGATGATTAAACCAAACCAACTGTCCTTTCCTTTTAATAAACTTAAAAATTCCCTTTCTAGTATTTCATAAAAAATATTTTTCTCTTACAATTCTGTTGCTAACTACTATGATCCAACTGAGATATCTATAACAAAATTGAATTTGCAATCTTCTTATTAAAAAACGGCCCATAGTAATATTTTTCAATAAAAGTAAATTATTAAAGTATTAAGTAATGGGAAAACATAACAAAGAAGAATTGAATAAATCACAGTCCTGTTAAATCCTCCCCTATTATTTTCAAAATAAAAAAATTCAAGTGAGGAGGGATAAAAGGACAGTGAGAGTATTTGAAGACACTATAGTTAGATGTAGAAATGTAAAATCTTGGGATGGGGAGTGAAAAAAAGAAAAGTTTTGTTTAAAATTTGTTTTCTTCTGAAACTAAGGTAATTTAGATTATGTAATTTTAAAAAATGATAGATATAAATTTTAGGATATACAGTAGATACACACTGGCTTCCTATCTTTACTTTTCCCAAATTGGTTTGGAACCTCATGAAAAAGAAACAGTATTGGGCTGTTAATACTTTTCATACATTTTATCATATTACAGTTCCTACCCATTCACTGCAAGCAATAGGGGCATCTCTTAAGGTGCATTTTGCCTCCTGGATAAATGCCATTTTCTTAAAAAGAAAATGATTCAAGGCCTTTTTGCTTAATTTTTTTATCCTATTAAAAAAAACTTTACAAATTGTGGTAAAATGTAAGAAATAATGTATTTGCCATTTTAACCATTTTTTTTTTTTTTTTGAGACGGAGCCTCAAGCTATCCCCCTGGGTAGAGTGCCATGGCATCACAGCTCATAGCAATCTCCGACTCCTGGGCTCAAGCGAGTCTCCTGCCTCTGCCTCCCAAGTAGCTGGGACCACCGGCGCCTGTCACAACGCCTGGCTATTTTTTTTCAGTTGCAGCCATTATTGTTGTTTGGCGGACCCCATTATTGTTGATTTCAGTTG
>CAUYQV010152061.1:0-28238 GCA_963574575.1 Galagoides demidoff
ACTAAGTTAGACTCTCACTGGATTAAAGACTTAAACTTAAGACATGAAACCATAAAAATACTAGAAGAAAGTGGAGGGAAAACACTTGAAGAAATCGGCCTGGGTGAACATTTCATGAGGAGGACACCCAGGGCAATTGAAGCAACATCAAAAATACACTGTTGGGACCTGATCAAACCAAAGAGCTTCTGCACAGCCAAAAACACAGTAAGTAAGGCAAGCAGACAGCCATCAGAATGGGAGAAGATTTTCACAGGTTATGTCTCTGACAAAGGTTTAATAACCAGAAAAATCTTCTAATTTGCAAAGTACACAGAAGTGGCATGCCTGGGTAGTTGCCAATAGTTAACTGTATTAGTTTTCTATTGCTGCTATAACAAATTACCACAAACTTAGTCACTTAAAACAACACAGATGTATTATCTTACAGTCCTAAAAGTTGGAAGTCCAAAATGGGTCTCATTTGGCTAAAATGAAGATGTCAGCAGAGCTGTAATCCTTTTGGGGGCTTGAGGTGAGAATCTATTTTCTTGACTTGTTTTGGAAGTCTTTCACATTTCTTGGTCCTTGGCCCCATTTCTGCACCTGTAAAGCCAACATTCAGTCAAGTTCTCACATCCCATCATTCTGAGTTCTCTTTGTGTTCCCTCTTCTACTTTTAAGGATACTTATGCTGACACTGGGCTCACACAGATAACACAGGATAAACTCTCTATTTTCTTTCTTTTTTTTTTTTTTTTTTTTTTGAGACAGAGCCTCAAGCTGTCCCTCTGGGTAGAGTACCATGGCATCACAGCTCACAGCAACCTCCAACTCCTGGGCTCAAGCAATTCTCTTGCCTCTGCCTCCCAAGTAGCTGGGACCACAGGCACCTGCCACAATGCCCACCTATTTTTTGGTTGCAGCCATCATTGTTGTTTGGTCGGCCCAGGCTGGATTCGAACCCACCACCTTAGGTGTATGTGGCTGGCGCCTTAGCCACTTGAGCCACAGGCACCGAGCCAAACTCTCTATTTTCAGGTCAGCTGATTCCATCTTCAAACTTAATTTTCTTTTCTGGTATAAACTAACATATTAACAGGTTCTAGAGACAAGAATATAGATGTCCTTGGGTGAAGAGGGAGATTTCTGCCTACTACATTAGCCTAAGCTAAATGGTGCCCACATGGTTTAGTTTCTGGTGAAGCTTTCTTTCTGGTTTGCAAATAACGTTGCCTTCTTGGCATATATTCACATGGCAAAGAGAATGAGAAAGCTCTTGGGTGTCTCTTATAAAAACACTAATCCCATCATGAATGCCCTACCCTCATGACCATTTCTACCCATACTTGTCTCCAAAGGCCCCATCTCTAAATACCATCCCAATGAAGGTTAAGGCTTCAACATAGGAACTGGGGAATGAGATTAAAAAATTCAGTTCATAACAACATATAATGAGAACACTATAGGAAGAAGAAAGAGAAAAAGGAACAAAAGAAATATTCGAAGAAATAATTACCAAAGCCAAAACAGATCCAGGAAGCTCAGAGAATACCAAACAGAATAAACAAAACATCTACACCTAGGCATATCATATTCAAATTGCATAAAATCAAAGAAAGAAAATCTTAAGCCAGGGGGAAAGTGACTTTACATAATAGCTAGGATAAGAATTGCATTAGACTTTTCAGAAAACATGCAAGCAAGAAAATGTTTTAAATGCTGAAAGAAATACTTGCTTAGAATTCTGCATTTAATTAGGTTAACTTTCAGAAGTGAAGGAAAATACAAAGATGTTCTCAGGCAAATACAGATAGAGAATTTATCATGAGGAGACATGCCTTAAAGAAATGTTAAAAGATCGTCAGAAAGATAAAGTGGAGAAAGGGGTGATTTCTGTCTACAGATATAAGTCAGAAACTTTGATACAGGTCAGAAACTTTGATGTGCATAAAGAAGGAAAAAGCATTAGAGATGGAATAAATGAAGGTAAGTGAAAATTTTTTTAAATTGATGTAATATAACAGTTCTTTCGGCTCGGCGCCTGTGGCTCAATCCGCTAAGGCACCAGCCACATACACCTAAGGTGGCAGGTTTGAATCCCCAGCCCAGGCCGCCAAACAACAATGATGGCTGCAACCAAAAAATGGCCGGGCACTGTGGCAGGCGCCTTTGGTCCCAGCTACTTGGGAGGCGGAGGCAGAAGACTCACTTCAGCCCAGGAGTTGGAGGTTGCTGTGAGCTGTGATGCCATAGCACTCTACCAGGGGGATAGCTTGAGGCTCCGTCTCAAACAAACAAACAAAAAAAACTGAAACTGGGGTGGTGCCTGTGGCTCAAGGAGTAGGGCACCAGCCCCATATGCCAAGGGTGGCGGGTTCAAACTCAGCCCTGGAGGGGAAGCCTATGATTCATTGAGTTAAGATTCTTTTTAAAATTTCAAAATATTTAGCTAGGTTAACTTTTTTTTTGTAGAGATAGAGTCTCACTTTGTTGCCCTTGGTGGAGTACTGTGGCATCACAGCTCACAGCGACCTCCAGCTCTTGGGCTTAGGTGATTCCAGGGCATACCGACGGTGGCAGGCTCGACCCTCGCTCCGGCCAAACTGCAACAACAACAAAAGAAAACTTTCATAGATTTTGTCCACCAAATCTGTCCATTTCATCTATCAAATTTGTGGGTACGCAGTTACTCATACTGTTCATTTATTAAACTTTTAATATCTGTATGATCAAAAATGATGGTCTTTCTCATTTCTCTTATTAGTAATTCATATTTCTTTTAAAAAGTTAACCTAGGGTGGTGCCTGTGGCTCAATCTTTCCAAAAAACAGTTTTGTTTTTCTCAATAGATTCTCTGTTTTCAATTTAATTGATTTCTGCTCCTATTTTTCTTGTTTTTTTCTGCTTTCTTTAGCTTGAATTTGCGCTTCCATTTTTAGTTTCACAAGGTGAAAGCTTAGATTATTATTTTTATATTTTTCTTGCTTCTAACATACACATTTTAGTACCATAAATTCCCTTCTAAGCAATGTTTTCACTGCATCTCACAGATTTTCATAAGCCATATTTTCATTTTAATTTAGTTCATGATCTTGTGTAAGATAGCTTTGTGCAGCTTAGGCAACCTTTGAAGGGGCTGACATTACCCTTAACAGTTGAGGCACTGAGTTTCCCCTTGAGTAGAAGTCAGAGCAATTCTAGCTTTAGTATAAGGAAGGATATAGTTCATGCTGCTTTCTTTTAATTACTTGGAGAATACGGAAACCATGTACCACTAAGGATGTATCAGAGATGATTTTCTTTAGGTGCCTACAGAATTTTGTGAGCCAATCTTTTTGAATGATTGACTTCTTTCTGGTTAGCACATCAAGACTTCTTGATGTATGGCTTGGCACCCGTAGGTCAGTGGTTAGGGCGCTGGCCACATACCCTGAGGTTGGCAGGTTCAAACCAGGCCTGGGCCTGCTAAACAACAATGACAACTGCAACAAGAACAAAATAGCCAGGCATTGTTTCCACCTCTTGGTAGGCATTGCTCCGATTGTGCTTTGTCTTTAGAATCACACTGGCAAAGCCATATTTCATTTCTTATTGCATTTATTCAAAGAAATGCTTCAGGATCTTTATGCAGTAGGAAAGCTGAAAATGGAGTCATTATCACAAGGTATGAGACAGATACTAGAATTCTAATTTTCTGGGAAAATTCAGTTTCAAATTATAAGTCGTTTATCCAAGTTACAGTAGCTAATAAATATAGGACTCAAGTCTTGTTCTATATTGATACATTTTGGGAGAATGATTTATATGAAGATAAGAGTTATTTCTTTACTTTGAAATGAAGTATTTTGACATGGAGCACAGAGCAGATCTTAAAAATTATGTGTTTCATAGGCAATTGTGGGTCTACAGTGGATCTAATATAGGAAATGCATGAATTAACCAAAGAGATATAAAGCTGGAAATAGCATTGCTTCCACCTTTATAAGAAAAGAAACTACACAAACTACAAATTAATGATTTTTCTTGAACTTATCTGAGAACTGAGGTAAAAAGACAAATAACAAACTTAAAATTTGAAGGGAAATACAGGGGGGAAAGGATGCAAACCCTTTGCTTATGTGGTGGCTCTATAACCCTGTAAGATTAAATTAGAAATTGTTAATAAATTGATAATGGCAAGTGTGGGTGAACATGAGAGTGTGAAGCCCTTGGTGACCATGACTTAGATGATTCATACTTTTATATGTTTTACTTCTAAGAATCCCACCTGGTGACCATGACTTAGATGATTCATACTTTTATATGTTTTACTTCTAGGAATCCCACCTGGCACATATAGGAAAAATGAAGAGAATCCTGATAAGCTTCCCAGAGATGCTGGCTGGTGAAGGGGAACAGAAACTAAGATGGCTTAGACCCATCTCCCCTGCATCTCCTCTCTCCCTTATGGAACAAAGGCCACAGTCAGCCCAGGAACAAGCAAAACCTACAGCCTGAGGGCAATAGTGGAGACCCACTATAGCTAGAGGAAGGAAACTGAGGCTCAACTGGTGGCATAACTGGAACACAAGCAAAAGAAGAAAGACAGAAAGGAACAGAAGCAATATGTGAAGCAATAATGACTGAAATTTTCCCCAAATTAACATCCAATATCAAACTACAGATCCTGGAAGCTCAGAGAATATCAAGTAGAACTAATGCCAATACAAACAAATAAAGCTAAACCTAAGTGTATCATGTTTGTAAAGGAAAAAAACAATTTTTTTTTCTACTCTCACATTCAACACAGAACACTTCTGGGCCAGATGTGTGAGAGTTATTTCTAAACACCAAGCAGTCCTCTAGTGGACACCAACTGGGTATTTTACTCAATTCTGACACTGCTACTTGAAGTTAGAACTGGATCCCATGGATTAAGAATACGGTCCCATACGACTGCCCTCAACTTCAGATACCAAACCCAAATAGTAGATTGTCACCTATACTTCTGATCAACCAGTTATAAATTTGGTTTCCCTGAAGTCTTTTCCTTGGGTTTAATTTGCTAGGATGACTCACAGAACTAAGGGAAACACTTATGCTTATCTATTTATTATAAAGTATATTACAAAGTATGTAGATAAACATCCAGTTTGAAGAGATGAATGTGGCAATGTATGTGGGAAGAGGTGTGGTTTCCCCCTCCAGGCAAAGCACCCTCCATGCAATTCCCATGTTTAGCATTCAGGAAGCTCTCCAAACCTTGTCCTTTTGAATTTTTATGGAAGATTCATCAAGTAGGCATGGTTGATTACATCACTGGCTACTTGTGAGCAACTAAAACTTTAGTCCCTCTCCATTCCTTGAGGGGGAGAACTGAATGTCCCAACCCTCTAATCATATGGTTAGTTCTCCTGGCAATCAGGCCCCAATCTGAGGCTATCTAGGAGCTCACCTAGAGTGCTTCATTAGAACAAAAGATGCTTCTATAGCCTAGGAAATTCCAAGGGATTTAAGTGCTCTGCATCAAAAGCTCCTATCACTCAGGAAATTACAGGGATCTTAGGAGCTCTGTCTTAGGAACCTACCTCTGTCAAAGACCAAAAAATAGTGGGTACCAAAATGGGGGCAGAGACCAAATACATATTTCTTCTTATATCACAATATTCAAACTTCATAGAAACAAAGGTAAAGAAAACATCTTGAAAGAAGCCTGAAGGGAGATAAATACTTTACCTATAGAGGACAAAAGATAAGAATTACACTTCACTTTTCAAAAATCATGCAGATTAGAGGTGAGTAGAGTGAAATTATTTAAAGTGTGAGAAAAAGTACCATCAACCTAGAATTTGTGTACCCTGGGAAGTTTTTTCAAAAGTAAAAAAAAGAAAAGACTTTCTGAGACAAAAAATGAGGCAATCTGTTACCAGTAGACCTTCCTGATGAGAAATGTTGGAAGAAATTCTTCAGAGAGAATAAAAAGAGTATTGATCAGAAACTTGGATGTATACATGAAGAAAGAATGACCATCAGAAAACAAGTAAGTGAAAGTAAAATAGAAACTTTTTTTGATCTTATTGGTCTAACAAATAAAAGTTTGCTCAAATAATAATAGTAATAATATATTCAATTATGTATTTTTTATGTATAAGTGAATGATGCAAGGAATGAGAAGAAGGAGTTAGGAATATTTTGTTATTATAAGGAAACAGCATAATTGTCTTACCACAACAAATAAGCAAGTGAGGTGATGGATGTGTTAATAGGTTCAATGTAAGCATTCCACATTGTATATCAGATCATATACTGAACCCCATGAATGCATCAATGTACACAGTTATGATTTATTTAAAAAAATTTAAAAAATGAAAAGTATAGTTGGATTCCTTGTAAATGTATATTGCAAACTCTAGAACAACTACACAAAAAGTAAATGAAGTGGCTCCATGCCTGTGGCTCAAGTGGCTAAGGTGCTAGCCACATACACCTAAGGTGGCAGGTTTGAATCCAGCCCAGGCCTGCCAAACAACAATGATGCCTGCAACCAAAAAACAGCCAGGCGTTGTGGCAGGTGCCTGTGGTCCCAGCTACTTGGGAGGCTGAGGCAGGAGACTCGCTTGAGCCTAGGAGTTGGAGGTTGCTGTGAGCTGTAATGCTACAGCACTCTACCCAGTGCAACAGCTTGAGGCTTTATCTCAAAAAAAAAAAAAAAGTAAATGAAGAAGCATAATTGATATTTTAAGAAAGAAGAGAAAATTAAATCATATCAAATGCTCAGTTAAAGTCACAAAAAGTTAAACAACAATGAGATACCACTACACACCTATTACAATGGCTACAATCCAGAATAGTGTTAATACCAATAATAGAAAAGATGTGTTCTTTTTCTTTTTTCTTTTTTTGATACTCAGTCTCTGTCACCCTGGCTAAAGTGCCATGTAGTCATAGCTTATAGCAACCTCAAATTCCTGGGGTCAAGCAATCCTCATGCCTCAGTTTCCCCAGTAGCTGGGACTACAGGCACCTGTCACAATGCCTAGCTAATTTTTCTATATTTAGTAGAGAGGGTCTTGGTTTTGCTCAGGTTATTTTTCTGAGCTCAAGTAATCCCGAAGAGCTAGGATTACAGGCGTGAGCCACTGTACTCACCTAGAGGAACTCTTATTGCTGGTAGGAATGCAAAATAGTACATCCAGTTTTGAAGACAGTTTGACAATTTCTTATAAAACTAAGCATATTTTTATCATATGATCCAGCAATTCATACTTTTTGGTATCTGCTCAAAACTTACATCCATTGGCTGGTTCCAAGGTAGTTGAGTTATCTCACCTGTTGATCCAAGCAGTTATAGATTGAATTCTTTATTTTACTCTTTCCCTCTTCTCACTACTGCACTTGACTAGTCATAAAAAAATTATGTCCATGCAAAAACGTGCATGCAGATCTTCATAGCAGTTTTATTCATAATTTTCAAAACTTGGAAGCAACTGACATGTCCTTCAGTAGATCTGTGTAGATAAAAAGCAATATTTTAGACAATGAAATATTATTCAGTGCTAAAAAATGAAGTATCAATCTGTGAAAAGACGTGGAGAATGCTTAAATACCTATTACTAAGTGAAAGAAGCCAATATGAAAATACTGTATAATTCCAACTATATGACATTCTGGAAAGGGCAAAACCCTGAAGACAGTAAAAGTATCTGTGGTTATCAGGGGTTAAGGGAGAAGAAGGGATAAATATGTAGAGCACAGAGGATTTTTAGGGCAGTTAAACTATTCTTTATCGTTCCATAATGACAGATACATGTCATCACACATTTGTCAAAGTGCATAGAATGTACAACACTTAGAGTGAATGCCAACGTAAACTATGGGCTTCAGGTGATAATGATGCATTGAGGAAGGTTCACTGACTGTAACAAATATAACACTCTGGTAGGGAATGCTAACAATGCAGGAGATTGTATGTGTGTTGGGACAGGGGATATATAGGAAATATCCTTGCCTTCCTCTAAAATTTTCTGTGAACCTAAAATTGCTGCAAAAAAGAACAGATTAATTTTTTAAAATAGTACTATTATTAGTCTGTAATAGCACATGAGAGAGAAATCAAGTATGTGCGAAGCATGCTATCTGCTTTCTTTATCAACATGCACACCCCATAAATCTTTCCACTTGATCCTTAACTGGAAAAAGAAGCCCCGTGTCACTTCCTTGGCTGACTTTATACTATACTAGTGTTGGCTTATGTTAATGTGGAAAGGAGAGAAGAGAAAAAAAGAAGTTAAAAAGAATGGGAAGCCCAACTGTTTAAAGCTCAAGCTTTTGATAAGGAACAGCCTGATCCATAGTAAAATCTTGTAAGCCATTCCAAAGAACCTCACCAAGAGCAACTAAACACTTCCAGAAAAAGGAAAGAGAAAATATATTTTTATATATTTGTATTCTTTAGTTCTAGAGATATGAAAGTTTTATATTCTCTTAAAAGTGATGTTAAGGGAAATATTTTAGGAATGTTTGTAAATTTGTTTGTTTGTTTGTTTTTAAGACAGAGTCTCACTATTTCACCTTTGGTAGAATGCTGTGGCGTCACAGCTCACAGCAACCTCTAATTCTTGGGCTTAAGTGGTTCTCTTGCCTCAGCCTCCCAAGTAGCTGCGACTACAGGTGCCAGCCACAATGCTGGGCTAATTTTTTTTGTTGTTGTTGAAGTTGTCATTGTTTAGCTGGCCTGGGCAGTGTTTGAACCCGCCAGCCTTGGTGCATGTGGTCAGCACTGTAACCACTGTGCTACAGGTGCCAAGCCTGTAACTTTTTTTTTTTAAAGGTAAATATTATCTGTTGTTTTTAGAGATGGGGTGTCACTCTGTAGTGCAGGCTGAAGTGCAGAAGTGTGATACATTGCAGCCCAGTGCAGCCTCAAACTTCTGAGCTCAGGCTATCCTCCCTCCTCAGCCTTCTCAGGAGCTGGGAATTAAGGTACAGACACCACATGTCACTACATTTTTATGTTTTGCAGTGATAGGGGTCTCACTATGTTGCCAAGGCTGGTCTCTAATTCCTATCCTCACACCATCCTCCAACTTTTGCCTCCCAGGGTTTTGGGCTTACAGGGGTCAGCCGCTGTGCTAGCCAGCAGTTTTTAAAATAAAGAAACAAAATAACAAATGAGCATGGGTTCATTGGAGAGTATGGGAGAGCAATTACTTCAACCACAGAATTGGCTTCCTTTTACAGACTGGACGGAGTCTTAATACTGAGGTTCATCCAGTGCCCAAGGAGCACTCCAGCGCTAGACCAATTATACAAAGCACCTCCTATATCTGGTTCATTCACATTTCTGGAGAGAGAACCTGTCAGCTACATTCCCCACTAGATTTTGCCTCTAACTGGTCCCTGGGAATAGAGGAAGAGGGCAATTTGGGAAACGCATCTGTGGTCTTGGGAACGTCCAAAAGTTACTCATCTACTAATATCACAGGAGTGGCTGGAAAGTTACGGCTCTGCTAGGATCCAATACTTTTTTTTTAATTAAATCATAGCTGTGTACATTAATACTGTCATGGGGTACAGCGTGCTGTTTTTATATACAATTTGAAATATTTTCATCAAACCGATTAACATAGCCTTCATGTCATTTTCTTATTGTGTTAAGACATTTATATTCTACATTTAGAAAGATTCACATGTACTCTTATAAGATGAACCATAGGCATAATCCCACCAATCACCCTCCCTCCCCCCATCCTCCCCCTCCCCTCCTTCTCCCCTTTCCCCATATTCTTGGGCTATAATTGGGTTATAGCTTTCCTATGAAAGCTATAAATTAGTTTCATAGTACGGCTGAATACATTGGATATTTTTTCTTCCATTCTTGAGATACTTTGCTAAGAAGAATATTTTCCAGTTCCATCCATGTAAACATGAAGGATATGAGGGCGATCTGGTTGCGACACCTGTCACCCCATTGATCGCCAGAGTTGATTTGGCTGATCTGGCTGGTTAGGCGGGTCTCCCCTTCCTCCCCCACGGCTCCATGTGCGCCCCTTCCGAAGCTGCGCGCTCGGTCGAAGAGGACGACCTTCCCCAATAGAGGAGGATCGTTCTTTGGTCAAGGGTATACGAATAGCTGCGCTCCCCTGCTAAAACCTCCAAACAAGCTTTCAAGGTCCATTAGGATCCAATACATAACACAAAAATGTTGGAACCTCTAGTCAGCATCCTTTCCACTCCCCTCACTTGTATGGCTCCGAATATTTCAGAAATTTCCATTCCTCTACTAATAATTTGTTTATCCACAAAAAGTATCCAAGGGTACTTTGAAAAAGTGCAGCGTTCCCGGGAAAGCTACGGATGGACAATTGCAGAAACCTAGGCCCGCGTCAAAGCAGGGGCAAGAATGGCAATAACGGGGTCACCACCTCCGAAATTCCCTATAGTTCATCAGTTATCTTTCTTGACTTTTTCCCCATATGTCTGGAGAAACGTAATTCGCTAGGAGAGGAGAGGGTGGACAGGACTTGATCCCCGACTCCCTCAAGCCTGCAAACAGGGTCAGGAGTTAAGATGATCGTGGGAAGGGGAAGGGCCTTGTGATAGCGCGTTGAGCTAATTACAGTATTAACTTTACCAGGGTAATGTCCTTCGAAAGCCACCAGAGAAGTGGAGAGTGCTTTAACTGCAAACTGCACAGATATCGTTTCACAGCTTTTGGTTTGGTGTTCGGCGAATTGGGTTCTTTTATTCTTTTGATACTGTTTTTCACTCGCTCCCTCTCTCAACTTCAAATAACCCACCCAGATTCGATTGTGTCTCACCTGAGCTTTGGGGAAAATTAATTTCAAGTTCTCGCGTCTGAAATGCTACCTAACTATGAGCATAGACGGTGGAGACAGATTGCCGGGGTAAAACCCTCGGTTGGCCACGGTTTGCCATGTGACCTTAGAAAGGCAGAAAAATAAAAGCACATACCTCCTAAGTGTGGTTGGGATTCCACGAATTAAAGCGTCAAAAGCGCTTGGGAGAGCGCTCGGCAGTGTCCGCGCTATCTGCCGGTCTGGCAATGTCCGTAGGTATTTGCCGGCATTTTTATTGCTCAGCTGTAAGGGATTTTGAAGTTGGAAGCCAGAAATTATGTAAAGCTACAAAGAGGCCCCTCCCTTCAACCCCGCCCCTGCCCTTGCAGGGAGCATGTCAGGTTTAGTGGCGTCGCCTCCAATTTACTCCTCCAATTCTTGGGCTTTTGCAGGGATGAAGTCAAAGCCGACGTGTAGAGCTTGGAGGCTTTGTGAAAAGTACCTGTCTTGAGCCTGTGGTATGGGCTTGGGGCCTTCTGGCCAGTGAGGACTTCCTATAAATCTTTGAACTCCAGAGATGGCGATATTTTTCAATTTGTTAGTTTCATCTTACCGGAGTTTTTTTGTTTTTGTTTTTTAGGTTGTCGACCAGGAATTTTCAGCAAATAGGAATATTAAGCGTCTCCGTCAGCTTTTCTTATCAGCAGAGTTATATACGTATTTTCTTATCTACTGATCCTCTCCCTGCCCATTTTATTAATTCCTCCTGTGCAGGGACATAATCTGTCATACACGTGCAATGCAACAAAATTAAACATTTTATCTTTCTATTATAGACATTTTAAACACAAAAGTAGAAAAAAAGGTATAATGAAGCTTTATATATCCATCACCCAAATGCAAGAATTAGCAGTATTTTCCCAGTCTTATTTTTTTTTCTGTACCTGCAACCTTTTTCCTCCTGTATTTAAAGCAAACTCGAGGCCCGGGTGGTTCACACCTGCAATCCTAGCACTCTGGGATGCAGGATACACGTGACAGAAAGGGGTTGGCAAAGGTCAGAGAGCATATTATGTACGTCTCTAGGGGACACAAGGGGCTGCGGGCTGGAGCCGCGTCAACAAGACAAGGTTGACTTGCTTCTAATAAGGTGTGCCAGGCACTGGTTCAACCTGTTAGCAGGTATTTGCCAAGTAATTTCACCATTCTAAATGACATTTGTCTTTTTGTGGTACTTGTGAAATGTACTTTAAGTAAGATACCTGACTTAAATTGTGGTTATGAGAATTAAGCCTGGAAAAGGCGACTCGATTATACCTCTAGAAAACGTCGGGGAACACCATAGGGAGGAAGATTCCGAAAGCCCTAGGTCCCTGAGCGACGAGGTGGCCGAGTGGTTAAGGCGATGGACTGCTAATCCATTGTGCTCTGCACGCGTGGGTTCGAATCCCATCCTCGTCGGTTGGTTAATGTCTCTCTTTTGTTCCAAGAATCCCAAACGATGGGTAAGCACTTTATTTGGTAAATCAATTCCTTACTCATCAGCCATTTGAGTAATTCCCTTTTATCTTTCCTGTTTTCTGCTTCCTCAGTAGCACTTATAGTGCTAATTAATTTGTTAGTTTATTTATTCGATTCCTGTTTCATTAATTCCCACACCAAATTCTGTTTCACAGAATTCCCCATTGAGGAAACAAGTGAAGATTTTATTGAGGGCTATAGATACATTTTTTAAAAAACTGATAAAATCATATAGAATTATATACACTAAATTACATATATGGAACTTCGTGGATTATTTAAGGCATTTCTAGATTAATTTTATCTCTACTGCAGTTTTCATCTGTTATGTTAATGCTGACTTCAAATGCAACCATTATTGTCTAGGTATGCCTATCTTTGACACCGAAGAGAGAGTGTCTCTTTCAGTTGAGATGTAACAGATCTTAAAAGGTTACACTAAGGTCTTCACGTTGGCTGACACCTGTAATCCTAACACTCTGGGAGGCCAAGGTGAGAGGATTGCTTGAAGTCAGGAGTTTGAGAACTGCCTGAGCAAAAGCAAAAACTCACCCCTCAGTCCCCAACCCCTTTTACAAAAATAGGAAAACTACCCAGGAAGATCTCGGAAATTTGAGGTTTCAGTGACCTGTGATGGAAATTAGAGGTTGCAGTGAGCTGTGATGACGCTGCTGCACTCTACCCTGTCAGAAAAAAAGAGAGGAAAGGAGAAGAGGGGAGGGGAGGGAGAAGGGAGATGAGGAAAGAGAAGAGAAAAAAGAGGGAGGAAGGATACATTAGAACTTTTCCAGTTAGGAATAAGGATTGTCTCCTAAAAAAAGGATTCTGAGGAGGCTCCAGAAATAGTTGGCTTTGGGTCTGGGTTGTTTGCTGTTTTGTGAGGTGGGATTAGGAGCAGCAGGGATTAAATAGGAATTGGGCACCGTCCAGAGGAGAGGGTATCTCCAGTAACAGATAGGTGTATAGAAGCGGGTGGAAGACTGATAAGGAAGTAATCATTGAAAGCGGGTTGGTGAGGGAATTGTGACATTTTAGAGCTGCTGCGTGATCTTGGGGAAAACAATGTTTCCTGTTAATTTTGCAGATAGAGTCGTGGGTTTTATTTTGTTTCTGTTTTCTTTTTCAACCACAGCAGATTTCCTTTCTTTCCATTTAGATCAGGCGTCCTCAAACTATGGCCCACGGGCCACAAGCGACCCGCCTAGGACATTTATCCGGCCCGCCGGGTGTTTTTGCTGCCGCTGCCTGTCCTGCTTAGCAGCGGACTAGTCCCAGGGCCCGCAGTCCGGCCCTCCAATGGTCTGAGGGACAGTGAACTGGCCCCCTGTTTAAAAAGTTTGAGGACCCCTGACTGAGATTTTTTTTTACTCTTTCAGTGAACGTTTCCTGTCCCTTTTGGGAACTCGTCTCTGGCTTGGAGAGGTGGGAAGTTACGTGGTACATGCCTCATGGTGAAGCAATTGTTCCCCCACCCCGAGATCGGCGGTAGGATTGTCAAATAAGATATAGAAGACTTAATTAGATTCGAATTTTAGATAAAGAACGAACATAACGTAATTTTTAAAAAAAAAACAAATTCTCACTTGGTTGCCCAGGTTAGAGTGCCCTGGCGTCCCCCTACCTCACAGCAACCTCAAACTCCTCCTACCTGCACCTCCCAGGTAGCTGGGACTACAGCGCCCACCCCAACTCCCAGCTAATTTTTCTATTTTTTGTAGAGGTGGAGTCTGGCTCTTGATCTTGAACTCCCAGCTCAAGCGATCCTCCCACCTCAGCCTAACAGGGTGCTAGCATTACTGGCGTGAGCTACTGTGCCCACCAGGCCCGAACGAACATAATTTTACATACAAATCTAGCCACCGTAGTCGATGGTTCCACACGTCCGTGAGCAGACTTCAGGGCACAGAGACCCGGTGGGAAGAGACAGGGGTAGGGGAGCGGGACGGGTCCTTTCCTCCAAGACTCTGAAGCTGGTGGATGTGTGTCTCCTTCTCACGAAAGATTACGATCCCGCCCTTTCCGTCTAGCTTTTGAGAAGTTTGGAAACTTCCTAAGGACAGTGTCCAGTTCTGAGTTCTCCGTGCTTCAGCCTAATTTGGGTCACAGAAAAGGGGTATTAAAGAGAACGCCTTTGTTTTGAAATACAACTTTCTCTCTTCTTGGAACTAAATAATTATTAAGCTAGAAAGGAGTTTTACTTAGAAAAGAGAAATTAAAAAAAAGAGAAATGGACAGTTACTGGAGAGGTAAAGCAGAACTAGATTCAAATTTGAATCCAGAGATGTAGTAGCCTCCTCTCCTTTCTTCTGTCTCTCTCTCTCTCTTTGACAGGGGTCTCAGTCTGTTGCCCAGGGTAGATTACTCCCTTATCAGTCTTCCACCTGCTTCTATTTGAATTCCTCCAGATTCAAATTGGCATTGGATGTGCATTTCTAGATTCAAAGCTACTGATACAAATCCTTGGCCAACAGAGCAGCTGCTCTGTAATGGTTGGTATGGTGAAATAAACTGGTTGCATCCTGAAAAAGTTCTGAGGGAAACGGTTCTCGTGCTGTCTGCTACCAGTATGTACTGTGACATCAGTTCATGAAACAAAGAAGATGTAGGTTTGCCCCACAGCAAGGAAAACTGGAGCGCAGGGCCCTAGACCTGTTCTGGTGGGGGAAGAGTCAGTAGACTAAATGAACTGGGATTCAAATGTAAAGTCACACAGTTCTAGTGGGAAAGCAAACTGGAGAATCCTTTATCACACTTAAAAGTAGATATCGGACTTTAAAAATAGACTGGGTGTGGTAGTCCCAGCTACTCTGGAGCAGGAAGGCAGGAAGGCCACTTTATTCCAGGAGTTTGGTGCTGCAGTCAGCTATGATCATGCCACTGTCCACCTTGGCCTACAGAGCAAGATCTCATCTCTTAAAGACAAATAAACAAACAAACAAACAGTGAATCCTCTAAAGGGGAAAGGAATCTTTCACTTTTCAACAAATGATTGTGTAACAATTAGACAGCAGCCATGTGCAAAAAAAGGGATGAATCTTACTTCACACTATATACTTAAAACTTGAAAATTTCAAAAAGAAAATTTCAGAGAAAGTCCTTCTGACTTTGAGTTAGGCAAGGATTTTCAAAATAGGATCTAGAAACACAAGCTATAAAAGAAAAATTTACATACATATGTGACTTCAAAATTTAAAAATTCCATTCTTTGGAAAGCACTGCTAGTGAAAATGAAAGAACAAACCTAAGATTCTGAGAAAATATGTATAAAGATCTTCTACAACTCAGCAATAGGAAAACAATCTCATTCCACCCATAAAAATGGGGAAATGATTTGAATTTACATTTCAACAAAGATGATATACAGACAGCAAATAAACACATGAAAAAAACTCAATATCGGTGGTCATCAGGATAAGTTTAAATTAAAACCACAATAAAATCTAACAACCCTAGTCAATGGTTCCACACATCTGTGACTGCTACATACCTATTAGAATGGCAAAAATATAAAAATTTAATACTTGATAGTACAAAGTGTTGATGAGGTTATGGAGCAATTGGAACTCCCAGAGGCTGTCAATGAGAATACAAAACTGGTACAGACACTTTGAAAAAGCAGTTTGGAGGTTTCTTATGAAGTTAAGCATGTACTTACTTTTATGATCCAACACTCCTCCTAGATATTTACTCAAGAAAAATGAAAATATGTCCACTTGTACATGAATGGTTACAGCAGCTTTATAATTGCTTGAAACTGGCAACAACTCAAATGTCTATCACCTAGTGAATGGATAAGCATATCATAGTACAGCCATGCAATGGGTTATATATACTCAGCAATATAAAGAACAAACTATAGATACAACAACATAAAGGAATCTCAAAAGCAGCATGCCAAGTGAAAGAAACTAGAAACTGGGCTCAAATGCTATACTGTGTGATTCTTTTTTAAAATTGTTACATTAGTATTTTTTATTTTTTTATTTTTGATTTTTTTCTTTTTGAGACAAAGTCTCAAGCTGTCACCCTGGGTAGAGTGCCATGGCATCACAGCTCACAGCAACCTTAAATTCTTGGGCTCAAGCAATTCTCTTGCCTCAGCCTCCCAAGTAGCTGGGACTACAGGTGCCCACCACAACACCCAGCTACTTTTTTAGAGATGAGGTCTTGTGCTTGCTCAGGCTGGTCTTGAACCCATGAGCTAAGGCAATCTACCCACCTCAGCCTACCAGAAGCTAGGATTACAGGTGTGAGCCACTGCACCCAGTCCTTTTTTAATATTTTCTATCCTCAGTTGGCTGAATCAGCAGATGTGGAGGGGCAACAGTGCTATTTTAAGGGTTTCCATTTTTTCTCCTGTTTTATGTATTCTTTTGTTTATTTATTTATTTTTTTTCTTAGAGACAGAGTCTCACTTTGTTGCCTTCGGTAGAGTGCTGTGGTGTCACAGGTCACTGCAACCTCCAGCTCTTAGGCTTAGGCGATTTTGTTGCCTTAGCCTCCCGAGTAGCTGAGACCACAAGCACTCACCACAATGCCTGGCTATTTTTTGTTGCAGTTTGGCTGGGGCCAGGTTTGAACCCCTGTCCTCGGTATATGGGGCCGGCGCCCTACTCACTGAGCCACAGGTGCTGTCCAGCTCCTGTTTATTCTTTTAGAGTTCCCAACTATCCAATGTATTATCATCCCCATTTTTAAGAAAACAAAAGCACAGGAAAGTTAAGTGAGTTATTCAAGAATTACAAAGCTAGTAAGTGACAGAGCTAAAATTCTGTAGCATCGAAACTCATGCCATTCATCAGTGTGCAATAATTGCCTCCTTTATTATAAGATTTCTGTAATAGCACACACTTGAAATTGCAAAGGTCAGAATTAATAAAAGGGTAATAATGATGGAAAGGTGGGGAGATGCTTGTGAGAATATCAGGAAGTAAAACTGACAATGTAGGGGAACAGCTGTGGAACAAGAGGGAGAGGGGAATCTAAGATGACTCTTGGACTTCCGACTTGACTAACTGAGTAGTGGATTGGCCAGTCATAGAAATGGAAAATTCAAGACAAGAACTCTGGTGGAAAATATAAATTATTGGTCATTTAATGTTTAATGTATCTACGAGACCAAAAGGATAGCAAGGAGGCAATCAGAGATGTTAGTCTGGAGCCTAAAAAAGAGATCCAGGCTGGAGGGGTAAATTTTGGAGTTCTCATGCAGGTTTGCTAAAGGCAATTTCACTTCAGAAGATTATCTGGAATAAACAAAGAGGACTAAGAACAGAATTCTGGGGAACGTCATCATTTAGAGAATAAGTTCATTAAAAGTATCCAGAAGAGAAGACTCAGGAAGATAATCATAAAGTTAAGATACCACAAGAGAGGGGTGTCATGAAATTCCAGGATAGAATTTCAGCTATGACAAAATTTCTTTAGTCCCACTAGAAAGTAAGCTCTATGAAGTCATGGGACATCTCTGCTTTGTTTACAAATGTATCCCCAATGCCTAGAAGCCTGACACATAGTAGATGGTCAGAAACATTTCCCAGCCAAATGAATGAGAAGACAAATCAATAGTATTAAATTCCACAGAAAGTTTTGGGAAGATAAAGATTGAGAAGTAGCCATTTTGTTTAGCAACTTTGGGAGTCACTGAGATCTTGTCCACAGCAATTTCAGTGGAACAGTGGGGCAAAAGCAAAATGAGATTTCCTTAAGAAAATAAATGACAATTTTTTTCTATATTACTTTACTACCTTTTTTTAATTTAAAAAAATTACTGGGGTGCAGCTGGAAGGTATCCGTGCTATCACCTGTCACACAACACACTCTTTAAAAATTAAATAGAAAGGCTCAGCGCCTGTGGCTCAAGTGGCTAAGGTGCCAGCCACATACATCTATGGTGGTGGGTTTGAATCCAGCCCAGGCCCGCCAAATAACAATGATGCTGCAACCAAAAAACAGCCAGGCATTGTGGCGGGTGCCTGTGGTCCCAGGTACTTGGGAGGCAGAGGCAGGAGACTCACTTGAGCCCAGGAGTTGGAGGTTGCTGTGAGCTGTGATGCCACAGCACTCTACCCAGGGGGACAGCTTGAGGCTTTGCCTCAAAAAAAAAAAATTAAATAGAAAAAGAATGATTAAAAAAACTCATAAAATGGGAGTTAGGATGGGAGTGAGGAAGTGTAGCCACTGACAGTCCATTTCTGGATGAAATCTCGTCTCTCAGGAAATAAGGAACATAGAGCTGCAATTACAAGGGGCAAAGGACCCCTAAAGATGTGAGGAAATTAATTATGTTCACTGTCAAATTGCCTTAGCTGGGCACAATCTGGCCACTTAACAAGAGTGCTCAATACGCAAAAAACCATTTTAGGGATTGTCAAGTGCTGGGAGTAGAGGGAAAGGATGACTATACGGAGCAAAGGGGAATGTTTGTCGGGTGGGTGGTTGCTGGGAATGTGTATCTTTTTTGCAGTGGTCCTTATATACGTGTTTGACAAAATTCATCCAACTGTATATATAAAAAGGTAAATGTTACTGTATGAAATTTACTTCAATAAACCTGACTTTTTCAAAAGTGAATATCATCACTCAGCTATTCCGCTTCTAAACCTCTATTCTACTGAAATAGTTGCATAAATTCAACAAAGTATGCACAAGAACATAAAAGATAGCTGTGTCTAAAATAGGTTATTTAGCTTGATGAAACAAATTATGGTGCATCAACTTAATTATACTACCACACAGCCATCAAAAAGAATAAAATAGGCTCAGTGCCCATAGCTCAATTAGAGCACTGGCCACATACACTGAGGCTGGAGGGTTCAAACCCGGCCCAGGCCTGCTAAACAACAATGACAACTGCAACAAAAAAATAGCCCAGCCTTGTGGCAGGCGCCTGTAATCCCAGCTACTCGGGAGCTGAGGCAAGAGAATCACTCAAGTCCAAGAGTTGGAGGTTGCTGTGAGCTGTGATATAACAGCATTCTACTGAGGATGACATAATGAGTAGGGTGACCAGATGTCCCGCTTTTGGCGGGATAGTCTCGCTTTTTAACAATTTGTCCTGTGTCCCCGCGGTGTTTTAAAAAAGTCCCAATTTCTGGAAAGAATGCACAAATGGGCGGGAGAACAGGAAGGGAATATACGGTTTTCGGCTGCCATATGGCTATTTCGCCAGAATATGAGTTTTATATTATTTTTGTTAATTTAATAATGTTAAACTATAATAATAAGTAATTGTTGAGAAGTGATTATCGAGAACTGCTTATCAAAGTTTGCATTGTTGTCAGGCCCGGCCCTGCCCTGCCCCATCCCCTCCCCTGCCCTCCCCCATGTTGTCCCGGTTTACAAATGTTAAAATCTGGTCACCCTAATAATGAGACAATATCTCAAAAAAAATTGGCTTTGTATGTATAAAGTATCTTTGAAAAGCTATAAAATAAATGATATTAGGTGACTAGGATGTAGATTTGTATTTTTAAAAATTTCATTTTGAAAATATTTAAATATGCATTGAAAAGAAAGAAAGAAAAGGAGTCTAGTACATATCTAGGATCTCTTACCTTCAGTTCTGAAATGCATAAAATTCTTTAAAGTAGGGTTTTCTATCTGGGAACAAATCCTGAAGTTCATGTAACTCACTTTAGGTGACTAATCACTGCAGAAATGTGAAGGTGTTTTATGTGCTCTGAAATTCTCCTGGAAGTTACATAATACATAGTATGTGCACGTTGCCTTTCTGAAAAAAAAAATCTTGAATTTAGAAACATATCTACTCCCAAAGGCTTATGTATAATATGTATAAAATATGTAATGAACAATCATACAGTTATCACCTAGATTTTATAATTGTCACATTTTGCCATGTTTGCTTCCCCACCTTTCTTTCTTTCTCTGCTGAAGTATTTTAATTACAGGGATCATAACATACCACCCTTGAATACTTCAGTGCCTATCCCAAAAGATAAGAACATCTTCATATAAAAGTACAATATCATTATCATGCCCAAGAAAATTTAAAATATCAGAAAGAGATTGTTCAATGTGTGCCCTATTGTATGTTGAATCTGCAGCTTTATAATATATTCAATATACAATACAATTTAAAGTTAGAAGGAAACTGGCTGTAACCTTTAAAACTTAAAATTGTCAGAAAGTTATAGGATCTGCTCAAGGTATTACTAAGGGATAGGAAAGAAGAATTCCTAAGAACCAGTTCAAAGTAGGGATAGGAGAAAATAAATCATTTCATTTTAATGCTCAACTAAGTTGGGGCTGGTCTAAGTAGGGCTTTCAACAATGCAGCACTGGCAGAGCATGGTAGGCATAGAAAGCCAATCAACATTTAAAAGAGGAATCTATTGCTTTGAAGAAAAGTTTTGTTCTCACTATCATGAAAAGAGGAAAGAGTCAAATGTAATCAATTTGCCATCAAGTGGCTGAATGTTCCTACTGTGATATTACACCATATCTAGAGATTAGGTATGGCTGCAGTTCTTGGATCTTGCAGTAGATCCTCAACAGTGGTCTTGGCTAGGTGGTCTTTACAAAGGAAAACATTAAAAAAAATTTTTTTTTTGAGTCTTCATCCTGGCAGCCATGATCATTGTGTTCAACAGTTCCTTGAACAAATGCTGAGAAAACAGGGTGGGGGGGGAAGGGGGAAGAGTTGCTGACGTCTATAGAGGAAATCTTACACAGAGAGTTAGTGAAAATATTTGCACACATGGGACCCATTATAAGAGATCTATTCCCTTGCAGCTTCTTCCCTCAATATCGTTATCACCAATCTCCCAAATCTTTTTTCTTTCTTGTTTTTGTCCTTTTCTTCTTCGTCTTCTTTTTTTTTTTTTTTTTTTTTTTTTGCTATGGCATAACCCACAATAGTCAGTATCCCAATATGCCTGCTTCTGAGGTAATCCTCAATCTTTTTAGTCTTATAGTCAATGAGACTATAAGACTTGTCTCTGAGCTGCCATGGCATTTCTAGTATTTTCTGTAACAATTCCCAATTCTAAATTAGAAATGATCCCTCCATCCCAGGATACTCATCAAGTACTATTTCTATAAGGGAATCTTAACCTTAAACAAACAGGCGAAAGCCAGTGTCTCTCAGAGCTATTAACTATAGTGATATCCAGTGAGCTGCCCACTTGACTGTAGGGTGGAGCCTGCCTAAGTCCTACCTTGACCTACTCAACAAGTATATATAAACCATTTAGAGAGCTTAGCCAACTGCCAGTGAGACAGTTAAGAAATTTCCTACAAATATTAAAACTGTGTTTGTCACAGATGGGCACCCAAAATAGAAGAGTATAACATATTTCAACAGTCTCCTCAAGTCTAAGACAAGTCGAACATTCACTCTCATTTGTTAGGAAAGTTTGTAAAGAGGGTTTTGCAAGTGAACATGGTATGAATATGAAAAGTGAAGTGATAAGGATTTTGAACAAATTTTCTTCATGCTGTTGCTGTTAATGATTACATATGTATTAGATATTTGGAAGAAACTGAGGTAAATTATGAAGGTTGGGTTTATTCAATGTCCTAGGGTTTAGGCTGGGTTTAGGAAAACAACTAAAGAAATTTACAGAGCTACAGTTTTGCAGTTAAAACACATCATGGAACCTCCATTAACATAAGATACTTTCTTATTGCTGTAATAAAACAAATAAGACTCTGTTGAAACAAAACATAGTTTAAGTTATGCAATATGATCATTCTGGTTGGCATGAAAAAATTGATGAATGACTAACAGTATTTATGCTCTTTTATAATAAAGCTAATTTAATTTGTTTCAGATTTTGTATTATTGCAAAAACTCCAAACAGCTTTTATAGCAAAAAAATAGAAAGGGAGGATCCTCGGGAAGAAAAAAAGGAGGAAGAGAGGGAAGAAGAATATAAAGAATATGTACGGACTGGACACATAAATTGTGGTACATGTGCTTTATACTCACGTAGATTATGCAGCACTTAGACCAACATGGCAGATAACGACGTCATTAAATGAAAACATTACAACACGTGGAAGGAGGAGATAAAGGTAAAAGTGTTTGTGGGGGGGTGGGGGAAGGGGAGGGGAGAGGAGAGGAGAGGAGAGAAGAGAAGAGAGATATCAGAATGATAAATATGAATTCCAAGCTAACAGTGAGGTCAGGTGGGGTATCACCTGATATCTTGGCATTTGTCTGAGGTTTTTTTTTCTTAATCATGATAATGGATTAATTTACAAAATGTTTTAAAAATGAGCATTTTCAATAGCTAACGATCTACACTTCATCAATGTTTTCCGTCTAAAACCTGCATTAGCCCCCTCACCCTGCCCTCCAAACCCCGCCCCAAGCGATTATGTGAGTCGCTGCTCAAAAAGAACTGAATGGCCGGACATTGAAGGGTGAGTTCCAGACAACGCCGGCGCTGGACAGGACACTGAGACGCGCAATCCTAGACCGGCCCGGAAGTGCCGCTACACCGTCCGCTCGTGTGGAGGGGCTAACTTCTTTCCGGCCGGGCCGCAGTTCCGTTCCGACCACAGTTCCGGCTCACTCCTAGGGCTCGGAGGCGGTGGGAGGCTTTACCTGCTCTGCTGGTCCGATTTCGTGAGTCCGCCGCTGGGACCCGGGATGGTGGGGAGGAGGGTTAAGAAAGTGAACCTTAGGGGCTGGTAGGTTGGAGCAAGGGGAGGGGGCAGTGGTCTGTGCCCGGCAGAGACTTTGCCCGAGACAGTTGTGGGAGGACTGCGAGGTTAAAGGCCACCATGGTAATAACAACAGGCTTACGACTCAGGGAAGGAAACGCCTGAGAGAGGAAGTTAGGCACAAATGGGAAAATATTTTGCAGTCTTCGTCAAGGAGAGCCCTTCTCACCTTTAGGTTTTAAAGTAAAATTAAGGGGCATTGAATGGACAGGAACAAATGCAGAATGTAACAGTTTGCGATTCCTTTTCCTTTAGTTCCTTGATTCTCAAACCTTACAGTGCATACAAATCATTGAGGAGCCTATTAAAGACACATATTCTGGGCTTCCTCGCCTCCCCTTTCCACCCTTCACCCCCAGAATCACATTCCCTGAATGTCTGCCACAGGGCCTGATAAGCTGGAATTCACCTATTGGGTGGGATTCTGACGTTTGGAGACACACAGGCCTCCTGGGCCCAGGCATTGAGTCTGCAGAAAACGTCTCTCTTGGGCTTCTTTGGTCTCTTAGGATTGTCTTCGCAAAGAATATGATCCTTGCTTCCTTTTATCAAATGAAATAATAATGATTGTAATAAAATCTCAGAAGGTAACTGTGAGAATTAAATATGGCTTTGTATCTGAAAGCATATTGGAGACTATTGTGCAGTGTTTACTATTACTCTTAGGAAGCAATAGGGCAGTGTGGAAAGTTCACAGGACTTGGAATCGCTTTCCTATCCATAAATGTGAAAATAATACCAACCTTAAATGTTTCTTTTTTTAAAGATTACTTTGAGAAAACTCAAGGAAAGACTTCCATTAATGTTGGTTCATTCATTTAGTTGACAGGAACATATTTCCATTTAGTCTTTCTCTAATTTGGCTTTTATACGGTAAGTCCAAATATTTTACATAGACTTTCTGAGTAATCTATATGGTCCCTAATTCATGACCTTTTTCTTCCATGAACTCTTAGGGAATTATTTATTGTCGGTGTGACTCAATACAAATGAATAACACCTATTCAGTCCATTTGCATTGAACTGAGGGATCTTGGGAGGGAGACCATCACCAGCAAGCACTCCACAAGGAGAAATAAATGTTTCTCAGTGTCTTTTATTGAAACCTCAGGTATGAGAAAATGCAGCACAGTGAAAAGCTTCAAAGAGAGAGTCAAGGTTAAAAACAAGTAGTTTCTCCTTAACTGCATAATTGAACTAATGTTTTATTTACTGCACAGTTACTTTTTAATCTTATCACTGCTAATGGTATGTGGCTTAAGGCTGGGACAGTATGCTGTGTCTGTATTGTTTTCAGTACTCATGGTCAGCAGTGATTCTTGACTTTTTCCCAGATTACTCTGTCCTTAGTGCCTAGCACTTTTAACCTTATGTTCTATCCTATAATTTGGTTTTTTCCACATAGAGAAACTGAGATTGAAAGATTAAAAATTGACACAAAGTCATACAATTCATACATTTTAGAACCAGAATAAAATCCAGGTTTTATTGTAAACTTATGCTCCTTGTACATTATGAACATATATTTTTCCATTATTTCTATCCTTTGGTCACTAAGTCACTTTACTTTCAGTGAAAAGCTTTAGCGTCTATGATAGTTTCTTACATTATCAATTTCTATTATCAACTATTGTTATTTTTCTGTGTAAATAATTATTTTTACTGCTTAGGCAGCAGTCTCCAAGTGTGTCTTGAAGCATTATTCCAGTTAGAGGGTACCTTTACAGCTATTCAAAGTCAAGATGAATACAGACTTAAAAGAGGTTTTATCCCCGGATGTTCACGTTTTTGAGATATGGGAAGAGCATCTGACAGTGAAAATGGAGGCAGAAAATCACCTTAAAAAGCAAGATTACAGACTAAAATGCAATAATCCACTGGCAAGGGAAATCTTCCGAAGGCACTTCCGGCAGCTCTGTTACCAGGAAACCCCTGGACCAAGAGAAGCTCTTACCCAGCTCCAGGATCTTTGCTACCAGTGGTTGAGACCACATGTGAGCACAAAGGAGCAAATTTTGGATCTGTTGGTGCTGGAGCAATTCCTGTTCATCCTGCCCGACGAGCTCCAGGGCTGGGTGAAGGAACATCGTCCAGAGAGTGGGGAAGAAGTTGTGATTTTGCTGGAGGATCTGGAGAGCGAGCTTGATGAACCACAACATGAGGTAGGAAGGGAAATTCCACAAGCCACCCTTGTAGATATAGTACCTCTTTAATACTGATAATAAAATATTCTACCTCATGCTTCCTTCTTTCTGGGAAGTGTTTTTTGAGACAGTTAATTTCTTCAGAAGTCAAATCTTGTCTCTTTGTCCCCAGATGGTAACTCACATACACAGACAAGAAGCTCTTTCTAAAGAGATAGTGCCTTTAAGAGAGCAGACATCATTGAGCCTTCAGTTACAACATAAGAAACCTCAGGTCAGAGGTGACCCTGCTCAGGAAGTCCATCCTATTGAAGAGACAGGTGAGGGACAGGTTTGGTGTTGAACTTATCTCACCTGGTGAAAACAATCAGAAAATCCACCAGGGGATCCGAACACTCCAGATAGCAGCAATGCACAGAGCTTCTGAATGCCTAGGGTGTTCATTTTTGTCCCCTTCCCTTGCATGCGATCTTCCCCTGTGTACCATCCTTAGGACTCCTGGCACATGGTCCATTATAAAGGCTTTCAGGAATCACTGTGGAGAACAGTTTTAGAGAATGGGCTTCAAGTTATGACAGATACAGGTTCAGATCATGACCTGCTTGTACTTAACCACTTGACTTCAGTTCCCTCATCTACAAAAGGGCGTTGATACTAGTATTGGGTTTGTCTACTTGAACTGTCATAACAGAATACCATAGCCTGGGTGGCTTTAACAACAGAAAATTTATTTTTCATATTTCTGAAGGCTATAATTCAAAGATTAAGGTGCTATTGGGTTTGGTCTCTGGTCAGGCCTCTATTCCTGTCTTGGGGACAGCTGTTGTTTTCCTCTGTCCTCACATGGCCTTTCCTCTGAGTACACAGAGAGAAAGAGAGCATTTTAGTGTCTCTTTTTCATAAAAGGACACCAGTCCTATCATATTGGGGTCCCCCTTAAGGACCTCATTTAACCTTTATTACCTCTCTAAAGACCCTATCTCCAAATATTTCACATTGAGACTGAAACATATAAATTGTATTCCCTCAACATATAAATTCTGAGGGAACACAATTTAATCCATAACAAGTATATACCTCAGAAACTTGTGAGCATCAAATACAATTTTTTTTTTTTTTGAGACAGGAACCTCAAGCTGTCCCCCTGGGCAGAGTGCTGTGGCATCTCAGCTCTCAGCAACCTCCAACTCCTGGGCTCAAGCGAGTCTCCCGCCTCAGCCTCCCAAGTAGCTGGGACCACAGGCGCCCGCCACAACGCCCGGCCATTTTTTGGTTGTAGCCGTCATTGTTGTTTGGCGGGCCTGGGCTGGATTTGACCCGCCACCTTGGGTGTACATGGCTGGCGCCCTAACCACTTGAGTCACAGGTGCCGAGCCATCAAATACAATTTATGAAAAGCACTTGGCACACATTATGATTTATACATGGCAGCTTATCAAAAATCACCATTGTCACCCTTGCCAATTTGGGTAGAAACATATGTGATAGGCTTAGTAGGCGGCAGATTGTATGGGAGAATCCAGTGGACTCAGACTTTGGCATTTCCTTGTTTGTAGTCTTCATTGTAGTGCCTACTCTTAACAGATAGACTGCTGGCCACTTGGGGCCGAGTCAGCTGACTTCCCATTTTGGCTTGCCATGTAAGAAGTGGCTGTAGCCGCTAATTTGCCACATATGGCATTATAGCTTCTTATTGAAATTTTGTTAACCTTCTGACAGCAGGTTCCCCTGTTTTCAGTTTCACATCACCCCCCCTTGTATCAAAGCCTCAACTTCCTTTACCTCTCTGCCTTTAGACTCTATTTATTTCATCTGCCCTAGCAATTATATAGTTATCATGGATTTCTATTACATGAAACATATCTCTTCATTTAAACTGAAAATTAATTTTACTTCAGCTTAAATTAAGGTGTATATGTTGAGTAAATTCCATGTACACAGCAGACCTTCCTCTGGTCCCATGACCTCATCAGGTTAAAATTCCTTCTGGTTTCATTTTCCTCCTTCATGAGTATATTTCCAGTCAGTTCCTTTGTTTTTTTCCTTCTTTCTTTTCCTATGAACTTGAACTTTTCATTCTCCAGCAATTTACTCCTTCCTTCTCTCTTCCAAACCACGTCTAGAACTCTGTTGAGAACATTAAGAACCTCCTTTTCCCAAAAGCACATCTAAGTTTATCTACCTATCCATCCATCCATCTATTGGTTTATTCATTCAAAAAATATTTATTAAGCATCTAGTGAGGCTACAGGTGAGTACTTAAAGGGCATCTACACATTGGAGAGTTCTCCCTGTAGGGCATCACTGCAGGTGTGTGTTAGCAATTCAGGAAAAGCCATTATTATAAGGCAAGATAGTAAGTATTCAAGATAATAAGGACCAAATATAGGTAGCAGCTCTTCAACATTTTAGCCAAGCAACATTTAAGTTACTTTATACACTGTTTCTTTGTAAGTCCATGCTGATTATAAAAAATCTGGATAAGACAGAAGTTTATATAGTGAAAAATAAAAGTTCTTGAAATCCTACTCCCTAAGAGTAACTAATCTTTGTCAATTTGCTATGTGTTTTCTGGACTTTTTATATATATACATACCTGTTTTTAACCCCACAGTTTTCTAAGAGGTGAGATGATAATATCCGAGGTCTTTGCCAGTTTGATAAATATATAAAAGTACTTCATAAGTCATGAAGGTTGTGTAAATGGTAGTTATTAAAAAGTGGAGGCTGGATGTATTGACTCACACCTGTATTCCCAGGCTAAGGGGGGAGGATGCTTGAAGCCTAGGGTTTGAGATCAGCTTGGGCAACATAGTAAAACTTTGTGTCTGCAAAACAAATTTTAAAGTTAGTAAGGCGGCTCAGCGCCTGTGGCTCAATCAGCTAAGGCGCCAGCCACGTACACCTAAGGTGGCGGGTTCGAATCCCTAGCCTGGGCCCGCCAAACAACAATGATGGCTGCAACCAAAAAATGGCCAGGCGTTGTGGCGGGCGCCTGTGTTCCCAGCTACTTGGGAGGCAGAGGCAGGAGACTCGCTTAAGCCCAGGAGTTGGAGGTTGCTATGAGCTGTGATGCCATGGCACTCTACCCAGGGGGATAGCTTGAGGCTCCGTCTCAAAA
>CAUYQV010152064.1:0-27735 GCA_963574575.1 Galagoides demidoff
GGCTATTTTTTTGCTGCAGTTTTGGCTGGGACTGGGTTCAAACCGGCCACCCTCGGTACATGGGGCCTGTGCTCTACTCACTGAGCCACAGGCGCTGCCCTAAAAGAAGTGAGTTTTAAAGGAAGTGTAAGAGAAAACTCTTGCTGGTCAGGAGCAAGGAAGGACGTCCCTGTCCCCACTGCTTTCCAGTGCTGTGCTGGGGTCTCAGCCAGCGAAACACAGCAAGGAAAGGAAACAAAAGGCGCACAGATGGGGAAAGAGACAAAGGCATCTCTGCAGCTGTCACGCTCACTTAGGTAGAAAACCTGAAAGGACTGACAAGCCCCTCCTGGAACTGATGAGCAACGAGAGCAAGTTTTCGGGCACCAAGTTGATGGACAAAAGCCAACTTCTCTCCTGTAAGCCAGCAGTAAATAAGTATGATTTGAAATTTAAAGCATACTACCATTTACCTTAGCACTCAAAAAATAAAATAGGTATCAATCTGATAAAACATACACAAGATACATGAGGAGAACTACAGAACTCTGATGAAAGAATCAGAGAAGAACGAAATTAACTGAGGGATATTCCAAGTTCTGGGACAGGAAGACTCAACATCGTCAAGAAATCAGATCTTTCCAACTTTCCCCCCATAGATTCAATGGAATCCCAAACAAAAGTCCCAGCAAGTTACTTTGTACATTTGACAAACTGATTCTGAGATGGAAAAAACTATGTAGTGTGTAACACAGGATGGGGGACGAACCCAGTGGAGGATTGACGCTGCCCAAGCCTTCCCATGAAGCTGTGATAACCAAGCAGCTTTATGCTGAGATTTGACCCCCAGTGTTGCTGTGCTGGGAGGCGGGGCCTGGAGGGAAGGTTTGGGCCATGAGGGTGGACCCCTCAGAAACAGATGATGCCTCCGGGGGTGTGTTCTGCTCTTGGGGGACGTGTTAGTTCCTACAAGGGAAGGCTGCAGGAAGGGGTCTCCCTGCTGTGTCCTCTCTCTCTGTGTGACCTGTGCACACGCTTCCGTCCTTCCCTCTCTCTGTGTGACCTCTGCACACGCTTCCTTCCTTCCCTCTCTGTGTGACCTCTGCACACGCTTCCTTCTCTCTCTCTGTGTGACCTCTGCACACGCTTCATTCCCCCTCTCTGTGTGACCTCTGCACACGCTTCCTTCCCTCTCTGTGTGACCTCTGCACACGCTTCCTTCCCTCTCTGTGTGACCTCTGCACACGCTTCCTTCCTTCCCTCTCTCTGTGTGACCTCTGCACACGCTTCCTTCCCTCTCTGTGTGACCTCTGCACACGCTTCCTTCCCTCACTGTGTGACCTCTGCACACGCTTCCTTCCCTCTCTGTGTGACCTCTGCACACGCTTCCTTCCCTCTCTGTGTGACCTCTGCACACGCTTCCTTCCCTCACTGTGTGACATCTGCACACGCTTCATTCCCCCTCTCTGTGTGACCTCTGCACACACTTCCTTCCCTCTCTGTGTGACCTCTGCACACGCTTCCTTCCCTCACTGTGTGACATCTGCACACGCTTCCTTCCCTCTCTGTGTGACCTCTGCACACGCTTCCTTCCCTCCCTCTCTGTGTGACCTCTGCACACGTTTCCTTCCCTCTGTCACTGTGTGACCTCTGCACACGCTTCCTTCCCTCTCTGTGTGACCTCTGGACACGCTTCCTTCCCTCTCTCTGTGTGACCTCTGCACACACTTCCTTCCCTCTGTCACTGTGTGACCTCTGCACACACTTCCTTCCCTCTGTCACTGTGTGACCTCTGCACACGCTTCCTTCCCTCTCTGTGTGACCTCTGCACACACTTCCTTCCCTCTCTGTGTGACCTCTGCACACACTGCCTTGCCTCTCTCTGTGTGACCTCTGCACACGCCTCCTTCCCTTCTGCTTTCTGTCATGACGAGGCAGTGTGAAGCCCTGGCCAGATGCAGCTGTCCACCACCACCCATCCAGCACAAGAGCCATCAGCCAAATACCCTTCCTTTCTCTATAAATCACGGCCCTCAGGTTCCCTGGAAGCTGCACTGAAGGCCTGAGATGCCCAGCAATTACACCTCTTAGGGCTTGTCCAAAGGGGCTTGAAAACTCACTTCTCCACAAACCCCCCACACAGATGTTTACAGCGGCTTCATTCTTCATCATCTGAACTTGGAAGTGACCAAGATGTCTGCCATCAGGTAAGTGGTGACACATGGTGCATGCAGACCGTCGAATGTGACTCAGCACTGAAAATAAATGAGCTGTTAAGCCACAAGAAAACATGGAGGGACCTTAAACGTGCATGTTACGAAGTGAAAGAAGAGGGAAAAGCCTGCCGACTACACAGTTCCACCTGTAAGACATTCTGGAAAAGACAAAACTACAGAGGCAACTAAGAGATCCATGGTTGCCGTGCTTGGGGGATGAAGGGACTAATGGGTGAGGCTTGGAGTGTTGGGGGCAGGGAGATGACACGGGATAGTACTGTGATGATAGGGACAGGCATTCAACATCTGCTAAAACCCATGGAACGGACAACACCCAGAGGGGTCCCAAGGTAAACTATGGGCTGTGGTGATAACATATTACGCAGACTTATCAGCTGCAATGAATGAGCCACTCTGGGGGGTGCAGATGGGGAGAGGCTGTGCATGTTGGGTGGCAGGAGACAGATGGGAAATCGCTGCATTTTTCTCTCAATTTTGCTATGAACTTTAAAGCTGCTTCAAACATGAACGTTTATTAAAGACAAAAAAAAAAAAACAACTCTTAGAGAAAAGGCGTGCTGAATTTTCAGTTTGGATTATATTGTACAATTATTTTAAAAAGTCACCTACTTTTAAGCAATTGTTCTCCGAAAGCTATTTTTGGGAGTTCTTTGTCCTGCCCACTTTTCTTCCTAGAGGAAGGTTTTCCTCCCATAAATCTGCTGAGATGGATAGTGAATTAATTGAATTGCTTTATTTATATTCCCATTTTTGCTTGATGACTGCCCTGGTTTTTTTTAGAACTCCTGAAATAATACAGACAAATTAATTAAGATGACAAGTTGAGTATGAATATTACATTTCCTTTTTAGTATTGTGATTTGGAAAGACTGTAATTTGAATTTACTGCATTTTAATTCCTAAAATACATTTTCAGTCTGTGTGGGGAGGAAAGAGCATCTTTTGGGATATACTTTTGCTTTAGGGAATTGGCCTTTCTGCCTGGAAGGAGGCTCCAGAGAAGTGTGGGGAAGACTTCCAGAAGCTGCCAGCTCCAGCTGGCCACCAAGATGTCCCTTTGCTGGCCCCTGAGCTCCCTCCCCACCCCAGAAAAAGGGTGTGGCTCCACTGGACACGGACCTGGCTCCCCACGCAAGGATCCCAGAAGCATCAGGCATCTGCGGATGTTTTCTGAGGTTTCCACAAGGGCTGTGCAAGTTGTCCTTTTCCTCCAGAGTCTAAGGCCCTCGTGTCTACAGTGCAGCTCAGGAGCAGGGAGGATGGAAAGGGTCCTTGCCGGTGAGGAGTGGGGTCTCATGTGCCTCTGTCTCTGCCTCATTCACAAAAAGGTCATCCCAACAGTGTCTAAAGGCAACCGTCAGGATGAGGAAAATAAGATAAAAATATTTCCTCACTATGGTTCTGCCTGAGGGACAAGAAGGATCCTGGAGTTCCTGCCCCATTTGGTCCAGAACATGGAACTGAACTCTCAGCACCAAACCCAGTGTCTGGCCGGATCCACCTTGGGAGAATGACTGGTCTCGCTTAGGAAGGTGGCATTCCACCAGGACATGCACCAGCTTCTCCCTGTCATCTCCTCCCCAGAAATGCCTTCTGATCCAACAGGCCAGGCCGAGTCCCCTTCTCCTGCTTCCCTGCACCTGTGCACATCTCATCTTTGTGTGCGCTGTGAGTGATGTGGTTGCTGGTGACTTGGTCGTTGGCTCTGGTCTCAGAGCTCCCAGGGCAGGGACAGAGTCCTGTGCACCAGCTCTGCTCACTCTAGGACCCCTGGCTGCCATTGCCCAGGGTCTGCAGACCCACCCAGTTGCACCTTGCTGCGACCCAGGGCTCCTTCTATTCTGGTTCTCAAAGCATATTCTATTTTTAATGACAATTGGTTTTTAAAAATCACAGACATGGGGAGAGTAGAGTCCTCCAGGTTGACAGTGAACTCATGGTGCTGAAGGTGGATACCTCTGTGTGGAGGTCTTTCAAGGTGTCATATGGCCACTGATGCAGGGACTTCTGAGTCATTCCACATCTCCATCACTTGTGCTCAGAAGCTCCTATTTGACCCCGATACCCTGGACACCAACCTGTGGATACATCACCAGCGGGCCCCTCATCGCCTTGGTTCTGCTGGCGTTGGCCACAGGGATCTGGGCATCAAAGTGGAGGGAGAGAGGAGAGAAGTAGGGGTGTTTACTCTCTGCGTGCTCCCCACAGCTTCCCTACTTCCTCCTCCTAGTGGGGGTCATAGACCCTGCTGCGCAGACCCCCTTAGGAAACCTTCTGTGAGCTGCCCAGTTTGACAGAGTGCGCCAGTGGCTCTATGCCAAGTACATGCTGGACATGCAGGACGGATGTTAGAAAGGTGTTTAGCTGTGATTCAAGTCCTGCATGTTGACAGTTCCCCTGCGCTCTGTCCTGAGGCAACCCAGGGCCCCTCACCCTAGCCCACCCCGAGAGCTCACTGCTGCACCGGGGCACTTTCTGGTATGGCCAGAGGGTCCTGACAGCCACACAGCAGGGTGCGGGGCTTTCTTGCATCTGTCTGTGAGCGTCTATGGGTGCAGATTATTAAAACACATTCTACCAACGGATCTGGCTGTGAAGGGTGCTGTCTTCTATTTTGTAAATGCAATTGAAAAATCTCATCATAGAGGTTGGGCGTGGTGGCTCACATCTGTAATCCCAGTACTCTGGGAGGCCACCGAGGCAGGTGGATCCCTTGAGCTCAGGAGTTCCAGACTAGCCTGAGCAAGAGCAAGACCCCAAGTCTACTAAACATAGAAAAAACTAGCTGGGCTCAGTGGTTCATGCCTATAATCCCAGCACTCTGGGAGGCCAAGGCAGGTGGATTGCCTGAGCTCAGGAGTTTGAGACCAGCCTGAGCAAGAGCAAGACACCATCTCTACTAAAAATTGAAAAATTACCTGGGCATTGGGGCAGGTGCCTTAAGTCCCATATACTTGGGAGGCTGAGGCAAGAGGATATTTAAAGCCCAAGAGTTTGAGGTTGCTGTGAGCTATGATGATGCTATGGCACTCTACCCAGGCTGACACAGTAAGACTATGTCTCAAAAAAAAAAAAAAAAAGAAAGAAAAGAAAAATCTTGTCATAGAAAACAAGAAGCATTTTTAGTTCCTAAATTAGAGAATGTATGGTAATAAATCAAGACTGTCTAATAATCACAGAAAAATGATAATACGATTTAATCTTAAAAATATTTCTAACATATTAGAAAAATTATATTTCAGCTAATATGTGGTTAGCCTGTTGTGAATGTATGCAAATATCTCTGGAAATATTAATATATACTGCTAGTATCAGCTAATTAAAGAAATGGTTTTAGGAGGAGCAGCTCCCTGATAATTTAATCACTGCTCAGTCTTTACGGATAATTACAGTATTTGTTACTTGTTGGCTCTGATTTTCCAAGGAAGGAGAAATCTGATATAATCTTTTACTACGTGAGTCAAAAATTAAATTTGTTTAATTTTGAAAATTATTCTGATCTGAACACTTTAGAGCCCCGTTCCAGAAAATTTCCCTCTTTTAGAATATTCCAGTGTTTTATTTTACAGAACTTTAACTCTGGGCTTGCCAAGGAAGTAAACAACTCTATGACCAATAAAATGAAATTATGCTTAAATTGTTTAGGACAAACTATCTCTTATGAAGGTTCCCTTATGCTTATACTTTATGAATACTCTTCTCACAAGGACTTTTAAAAGATATAATTAAAAAACTGTTCTTGAATTTTTGAATTTACATTTGAAATTTCCTCTCTCCCTCCCTTTCTTTTGAGATGTCTCGCTCTGTCTCCTAGGTGAGAGTGCAGTAGTCTTAGCTCACTGCAACCTTTGGCCCCTGGGCTCAAGAGATCCTCCTGGAACTACAGGCTTGTGTCATGATGCCTGACTAATTTTTTTTGTAGAGACTGGTTTTACTATGTCGCCCAGGCTGGTCTCAAGCTCCTGATCTCAACCAATCCTCTTGGCTCAGTCTCACAAATTGCTAAGATTACAGGCATAAGCCACTGTGCATAGCAGGAATAACTTAAGAGATGTTATTAATTATAGCATTTTTTGAAATAAAGTGGAATGATTGATCCTAAGTGTCTCATGGTAATGCGGTGGTCAAAGAAATGAGTGTGCACTCCACTGCTACAATCCATATTAGAGGAAATCTTATTCAGTCTTTACAGTTGGGATTTTCAGAGTTCTTAAAAATACAGTACAACTTGCACTACAACTTAAGTGAAAAAAGTCAAAATTATTTATATTAGCATGACCAAAGCAATCTGTAGAAGAAAAAACAAAAGGAACTGTATCAAAAATGCTAGGTGGATCCTCCAGAGTGGTGGGACTACACAAGTGGATCATCCAGATCTGAAAATCTGTGAATCAAAATGCACCAAAAGCTGAAACTTTTTGAGCATTGACAGGATGCTCAAAGGAAATGGTCACTGGGATATTGTGGATTTCAGACTTTCAGATGCTCAAGTGTAAGTGCAATGAAAATATTCCAAAAGGCAAAACTGAACACTTCTGGTCTTAGGCATTTAGGATAAGGGACACTCAATCTGTCTCAGAGTTTGAATTTCTTATTTCCTATTTTCATTGTCAATGGAAAATTCCAAACCCCATATAATAAAGAGATTTATTCTGCACTGAATGTGCATAATTGTGGCCCAGGCAACACAGTATCAAAAGACCCTGAGAAAATGCACCCAGGAGGTCAGGTTATAGCCTAGTAGTTTCGTGTATCCCGGGGAGACAGGAATCCAGGTGGAAGGTGCATATTGGTTTGGCCTCAGAAAGCAGAACAACGCGAACGAAGCAGGGTGTGGAGTTTAAGGCAGATTTAGAGATTCTTTGATTTGTAATTAAAGAAGTAAGGCTTCGGAAACAGTAGGAGGGGTGTGTTAGGACAGGGAAGTCTGCTAATCACAGAACAATCCACAGTACACAGTGACCCTTCTGCAGACTGACAGCAGCAGGTCCCACCCAGCCGCCCATTGCCACACCTTGGAGCTGGTCTATTAGTCTCAGGAACTATTTCAACGTTAACACTGGCGCGTCTCACCCCACAAGGGAGGGTGCGGGAGGCACGTCCATCCCCGCAACTTGAAGGTTTTTCTGGGGTTCCCCTGGCCAAGAGCGTGTCTGCTTAGTCAGCAGGAGGCCTCTGGATTTTCTTTTCAGTTTGTACAGTAATCCCCAATTCATGTACCTGGTATATGGTAGGTGCTCAGGAGTAAGTGCTGGTGAGGAACAGTCAGGACCCACCTGGTCACAGGCTACAAAGGGAGCAGGGGCCTTCTCATCTCAACAGGTGAAAGGGCTGCAAGGCGTTCTCCAGGGTGGTGGGCCTGGGAACACAGGGAGGAGCGGCCTGGCACCCGGCCTCCCGGGACCCGGTGCAGAGCCGGTCCTGGGTCTAAGGACAGACCCCCATGGCAAGAGAAAGAAAGGAGCAAGGTAGTAATGAGGTACTCGAGAATGTCTGGTTACTGTACACCCCACACCACGGCTACAGGCATGGCCATGTGACTCACCTTGGCCAATGAGATAAAAGCAGACTTTCCAAAGGACTTGCCTTGGCCAATGGAGTACAAATGAAGGTTCCATGTGTCTTGTTTTGGCCAATAAAATGAGAGCAGAGAGCTATGCCACTTTGCCTTGACCAATGAAATATGAGCAAAGAGCCCATGTGACTGCTTTGGCCAATGAACATGCCACGGCCTATGAAATACCAATAGGGGTCCCATGTGATGTGGCTTGGCCAATGAAATACAAGCAGAGTTGTTGTGGGGCTCTGTGAGCCTGCTTTGGTTCGTAAATGACCTTGTTTCTTGCCTCCAGGGCAGGTGGCCTCACTCCAGTTCACAGCTGCCCGTTGGCCAGTGAGTGAGGTGGAGCGGCTGAGTCTGGGGCAAATGGCAGGTGGCCAGCCTGTACTCACTGCAGCAAACTCACTGGTGATGTGCTGTTGACTGCAGTGATGGGACTGCCTGCATGTCTGCCCTGTCCCTGAGGGTCAGTGTGGGCAAGTCTGGTCTCCCTCCTGCGCAGCTTCTGTAGGGAGGGGCAGTGTCCAGGCCCCAGGGAGGGGCAGCACCTGTGCCAGTGCTTTGAACGGGGGCCCATCCTCCGCCCAACCAAGACTGCAGCCCTGCCTGGCCCCTCCAGAGCCTGGGTTCCCAGGCGGTGAGTGCTGACTCGCCGGAGGCCTTCCTCTTGCTTCTGTATTCTGGGTCTTCCTGCAGCAGGTGGACACTGTAACGGGGTGTTCACTGCTGGTTAGAAAGTGCGTTGCAGGCGTCTGGGTCCCAAGGCTCCGACTTCTGTCTCCACCTCCTTTCCCGACGATGTAGGGGCAGCTGGGTCTGGGGTGCTTACCCCCCCCCACCCCCACCCCCCCAACGCTGCTGGTTCACGTGGCTGCCAGGTGGGTGAGGGGACTGGGGCAATTCTCCAGTGGGGCTGCTTTCTGGAGCCTCTGCTTCTGGTGCAGTGCTCTTGGGTGGGGCTTCCACGCAGGGTCTGGGACTCAGGCTCAAGTTTGGGTGGGTATGGGGCAGGGGTGCTGGATCGAGGGTATACCTGGATGGTTGTCCGGTCTGTCGAGGCTCTCCATCCAGTAGGCAGCATTTCTAACCTTTCCAGCCCTCTCCCTAAGGAGCCATGGGGCCAACCACCTGCTCACCTGCTGTCTCGTGGCCTCCTGCAGGCCCAGCCGGGCCAGGGCAGCAGCAGGCGGCCAGTGGGTGCTGGGCCGGGGTGCCAGCAGCCCCTGTGCACAGTGTGTTTCTTCTCCCGAGGAGAAACTCCCAAGCTTGATCCAGTTTTCAGAAGCGTCTATGACCTGAATGCAGTTGAGGAACGTAGTCTTGAGGCTGAGTTCAGATTGCACTTGTCACACGTAGAAATAGCAGTAAGTTCACACGTGTTACTCTGTGGCCGTAAATAAATGAGAAAAACGCATTCGTTGCTACCATCGACAAAACGCGGTTGGTGGTGTGAACTTTCCTCTCTGAAACAGACATGAGACACCATCGCCACTGCCTGGTGGCAGTGTATTTTAATCCTACAATTCATCTTTTGAGTGGTAAGTTTTTAGAAAACGGAACCAAGTATTCATGGTAATGCATGTGATGCTGTGGACAGATGCCACATCAGTCAGTGACCAGCTTGACTGACCCCCCGCCCTGAGTTGGCGGAAGCTGTGACACCGGCACAGGAAAGGCAGAGCCAGTTTCCGGACTGTGCTGTTTGCTGCTGGCTCTGCTGCCGTAGCTTCTGGGCTGGGAGCAGACACCCCATATGAGTGTTTGTGCACAACAGAGGCTCCCTGCAGACAAGTCTTAACTCAGAACTGCCAGGGTCCTCAGGACAGAACAAACCTCCGTGCCCCCCCCCCCCTGTTTTGCAGCAAGTTAAAAACTCAACATGTAGTGAATTAGTTCCATTGTGATTCATGATCTAGAACATTCAGACTTGCAACAATTTTGCGTATTTTCTGTTGAAAAAAATTTTTAAGTAGAAATTCCGTGTTATCCTTAAAATGTTGAAACCTAGGTCTTAAAAATGTCATACTTACAGTGATGTTTCTGTAGGCTTATTCTTGTCAAGCACACACACATTAATTTCTGCACAGGCCTATGCATGAGTAAGAGGCTGGTGAAGATTTTATGAATGAATTTCCAGTATTAGCACAGAACGTCTCTTGTTGGCTGAGTGGGTCTGATGCACAGCAGGGGACTGGACGTTTTTCAGTCAGTGCATCCGGGGCGCCACTTCATGTAGGGTTCATGGGAGCCACAGATGCATGTGATTCCACCTGCTCAGAATTTATCGTAAAAAGGAAGAACTCAGGGGAAGTGAAGGGAGCTGATACTTGCTGAGCTGTGGGGAGCGGACACAGCAAAGCAAGGAGGGAAGGGCAGGAAAGGTCTGCAGCCGAGAAGCCCCAGGGGCTGGTGCTGGGGAGCAGAGACCCAGCAGCTCTTCTTCCCTGGGGATAGGTCCACAGGGCCTGAGGCTCACGTGCCTTTCCCGTCCTCATCTTAGCCATCACTGCTTTTGTGCAGTATGGACCCAAGCTGGGAGCGTGTAGGAGTTAGGGTGATGGGTCCAGGTCACAGCCAGCTGGGAGGTGGGCCTGCCATTTATTACCTGGGAGTGTCAGGTAAGTTGCTTTTCTGCATCTCATATTTTCTCTCTGTGAAGTGGGGATAATGGCGGATGGTTGTGAGAACTGAATGAGGTGACTGACGGGAAAGGCCTGGGGAAGTGCACAGAGGAGTGGTCAGGGAATAGAAAGAGGTTTAAAAGTCGTTCCTTCCAATACTTGTTCCGGTAACCAGTGGAAGCCAGATGACTCCTGAATTTTCTGTGCTCTGGGGATGAAGCTTCTACCTTTATTTGTCCTGAGGAAGAGGTTTGCTTCTGGCATCTCATGGGTAGAGGCCAGGCGCTGCTCAGCGCCCTGCAGCACACGGGTCACCCTGCCCGAAACAGTGACAGTGGGGACCCCACTCTAAGTGGAAACCTCTCAGAAAGCTTCTCTCATTCCTGTCACTGTTGAATGCATGCTTTGTGTTTAAACATGAAGACCGTCTGCTCTCATTCAAACACGTATGCACACGTGTGCACACAGACTCCCACCACAGTGTCACGCTCACACCCACACCTGAGCTCTCCCATCTTCTGGCCACTGAGCCCAGCAGGTCGGCTGAAGCTGGCACCCGATTCGTTTTACCCACGTACATAATGCTGTGGTGTGCACTGAGCTGCCCTGGGCTCAGGCCTGCAAGGCCACAGCCTCTGTTTCTGGGTGGTTCTCTGCTGAAGGAGGCGCTGGACACATCACTTCCATCACAGCAAGAACAGGTCCTAAGCGTACAGGACGCTCAACTTCATATTTTTAGGAATGAGAATTTTTTAAAAAAGCTATTGGAAGATTGAAATAAATTCCAGGAAAGCCTCCAAAACAGAAAGTATGTTTGTCTGCTGCTTCCAGAAGAACCTGATTGATACAGAGCACACGGGCTGGGCGTGATTGAATTAGCCCTGTCTGAGGAGTAAGGCTGTGCAGATGAAATGTCAATATTTTAATAACTTTCCTTGAAAAAATATTGCCATATAATTCTCTTCCCATTCACTTCCAGTATCCATCCTGCCTCCGCCCCAGAAGGTGCGGCCGGAGGAGTTTCAGCTCCAGCCATCGATCCCCATCCTTCCCCCCAGCGCCCCACCCCCACCTCAGGTTTGGATGAGAAATGACGTTAAACCAGGGTCACTCATGCAAAGGTGCTTCAAACACCACTCAGAGTTCTAGTTTTATACTTTTATCTCAGTGACAAGAAAATCAGAACACATTGCCAGCTCAGTTTGATTTAGAACTAGCTTTGACAGAGAAGCAGGCTGCATCCCCACCCCACCCGGGATGCCGCAGTAAACACCCAGGGTGCAGAGTGGGGAGGCCTCAGTGCAGGCCTCAGATCCCCTGGATAGAAACCCCTAGACCTACCCTTGCCCCCTCGAGCTTCCATGCAGAAGTCTGGTGACCACCAGCCTAGAGGCCACAGTGGGGCTGGTCACCCCAGGACCATCCCAGCATGGCACTGACTCTTGTCTCCAGATATCTGGCTGAGCAGCAGCCCCAGTGCCCTCCTAAGCCCTTAGCCTGTCCAGGAGGTAGCAGTGACTGAGACGCCCCTCCCCAGGACAGGACAGATCAGCAGGGTTGGGTACCCCAGCAACCTGGAGCCACCCAGGGATGGACACTGGGGGACAAGTCCAAAGCCCCTTCTTTCCATGGGATCCCGGAAGATGCTTCAGACACCCCAAGGTTCCTCCTATGGGTTGAGCTCAGTGGCCCACACGCCTGTCCCCCAGCTGCTGCCTTTCCTGTCACCCCCCAAGGCAGGTGGTCTTGGGGCCACCCTGACACACATATCTCCATCTGGGCTCTGTTTGTGGGGAAGCAAGTCCTAGATATCACAGGAGCAGCCACATGTTCAGTGACTTACGGACAGTGACACTCACGGTCCCAACTTCCTCCCATATAAGCAACTGACGGATGATAGGGAGCATAAATCACAGAATCTGGCCCTTCCACTTAGACTCCAAAATCAAAAAGTAAAATCTCCCGGGCCTGGGTCAGCTAAGAGGAGACTTAAATGTCTTTACTTCTAGAGCTGGGCCAGCGTGGAGACTATTCCTACCTAAAAACGGGTCCAGGGGAAGGAAAGGTACATGAGCCTCAGGACGAGGACGCAGCCTGTGAAAGCCCAGCACGGGGACACGGAGAGCCCTGGGGATGCAGATGGTGCGGGTGGGGGGCTGTGTCCACATCTCCCCTGAGAGGACAGAGCTGTCTGCTCTGGGTATGCCAGCCTCAGAACAGGGGTGGGGGAAGTAGGAGGAAAAATGAAGCTGGAGGATGTCCCAGAGGGACAGGAGGAGGGGGCACATCTGCCTTCAGCATCCCTTGGTCCCCTCAGCAGTGCGAGGCTGGGACCCACCCCCTCCCGTGTCTTCTGGCTGCAGCACAGTGAAGACTGAAGACCCGCCTCTCCGTGCCAGAGCAGGAGTGGGCACTCCAGGACCCCCTGTTACCTCCTGTGTCCCAGATGGTCCAGCCTGGGACACGCCGCCCTCTGCTCAGCTCCCTCCAGGCAGAGTTGGTGGCAATTTAGAGTGAGCGTCGCCTGTGGAAGCTTCTTTAAGGACAATGAAATGGGAAGAGGGTGTTTTCTGCAGAAATGATTTGAGATTACAGTTCTCCAATTTTCTTCAGGACAGTCAAGTTCAGCACTATAGAATTATCATTTTTGTACCATCATTCAGTCATTTGGATAGTTCCACAGCTATAATGCAAAGTAAAAAAAAATCATAGCAGAAGACTAAAAATAACCGGCACACGTACCGGCTTTATCTGAAGGTGAATGATAAGAGCGCTGCTGATAATATTTCCTCTACCTTTTATTTATTGATTTATCTCAAAAACAAAGTCATAAACACCGCAAATAACTGACATTAGGCACTAACCCTCAGAGAGGCTGAGCACATCGCAGCTCCTGATCTCATGCCTGCAGGCAGGAGCTGCAGGAGCTGCAGGTGCGCTGGCGTTTCCAGTTCAGCCTGCTCCATAGTCACACAGCACACAGCTTCACCTCTGCAACCGGGGGGCACGGGGGAAACGTGGCCACCAGCACCCCTCAGCCCAACAACCTCTGGTTCTACAAGAGAGCAAGCTTTTCCAGAAGCAGACTGAGATAGGATGGGGGGGGGTACTGGAAATAAACAAAGACACCTCCCAAATGAAAACAGACAAAAGCTATTTACTCAGAGCCTGGTGGCGAAGGACAGGCTTGGCAGAGCTGGGCAGGCAGAGAAGCAGGAAGCTTCACAGTGAGAAACAGGGGAGGTCATAGGTGGAGCTGGAAGTGGGCTACTAGGTGGGGTCGGGGGGCAGGAGGGGCAATCAAGGCAGGGCCTCTAACTAACAGGCTGGTCCCAAGCTGGGAGCTGGGATCAAGATTAGGGAAGCTAGAAGTTATCAATCAGGACGTGCCCATTAACAGAAGTTATTCATCAGCTTCCTGAGCTGCTTCCTGAAGATTCTGGTCTGACTCCCAGTAATTGTGAGTTTTAGAGCAAGCTGGCCCCAACACGGCCATGGAGACAACAGGCAGGCTCCGGGGCTGGTTAGTGCAGACACAGGCCAGTTGGTGCAGACACGGGCAGGCTCCCTGGGTGGGTTGGTACAGACACGGGCCAGTTAGTATAGACATGGGCAGACTCCCTGGGTGGGTTGGTGCAGACATAGGCAGACTCCCTGGGTGGGTTGGTGCAGACACAGACCAGTTAGTGCAGACACGGGCAAGCTCCCTGGGTGGGTTGGTGCAGACACGGGCCAGTTAGTATAGACATGGGCAGGCTCCCTCGATGGGTTGGTGCAGACATGGACAGGTTAGTGTAGATACAGGCAGGCTCCCCTGGTGGGTTAGTGCAGACACAGGCAGGCCCCCTGAGTACCGGTTGGTACAGACACGGGCAGGGTCCCTGGGTGGGTTGGTGTAGACATGGACAGGTTAGCATAGACACAGACTGCCTGGGCGGGTTAGTGCAGACGTGGGGCATCTCCTAGGCAGGTCAGTGTGGCTGACAGGTCAGCTTCTGGGGTGGTTCTGGGGCTTTGGTGGGAGTTCCAGTCGGCATGTGGTCTACTGTTCCTTTGTATTTTGATTCTCTCTGGGCTATCAGAGGCTCTACTGGCCTGGGAGACAGCTGAGCTGCCCTGAGCTGGAAAAGAAGCCCCAAGGAACAGGTCTCATTAGAAACAGGAAATAGACCCAACATCTGCCTTTCCGATGTTCGTTCAGAGTCCAGAGAGAGGTGGTGAAGGCCCCAGAATAAGTGAATGAAGGAAGGAAGGAAGGACTGGGCCATCTGTGTCTCAGGGGCAGTTCAGAGGGACTGACACTAACACTGGGACTCCTCAGACAGCGACTCACACAGACCATCCTGGGGACCAAAGAGAGCTCAGACCTGGTCGACAAATGTGGAAGATCAGAGCCAGCTGCAGGAGGCTGGGCCCGCAGTAAGCGGAGACCACACTGCGCCTGCCCTGCAGCTGGTCCTTAAGAAGCCCTTCCCTGGGGACTGTCAGTCACGTGGCGTCGCAGCCCCAGTGGGCCGTTTTTTTAGCATCTAGACACCAGGGCAGGTCCTCCAGAAGGAACAAGAGACAGAAAAGTGAGCCACCCTTCCCAGCCTGCAGTGGGCAGACAGCAGGGATGGGAACGGAGGAGGACAGACTCCCATCATGATGCTCAGTCCAGACACCCCAAGCCCTGGGGATCCCGACATGGAGCCAGACAGCCCCTCCCTTCATCACTGCACAGGCAGCAGGCAGTACACTAAACACTGGACGTCTGCAGCCCAGGGAGCCCCTTGGTGTATCCTCAGCCACAGCACAGCCAGAGCCAGAGCGCAGGAGCCTGCCTGTGTCTACACAAACCTGCCCGTATCTACACTAACCCACCAGAAAGCCTGCCCATATACACTAACCACCGCATGGAGCCTGCCTGTGTCTACACTAATCCACCCAGAGAGCCTGCCTGTGTCTGCACTAACCAGCCCATGTCTGCACCAACCCACCCAGAGAGCCTGCCTGTGTCTGCACTAACCAGCCCATGTCTGCACCAACCCACCCAGGGAGCCTGCCTGGGTCTGCACTAACCAGCCCATGTCTGCACCAACCCACCCAGAGAGCCTGCCTGTATCTACACTAACCTACCAGAGAGCCTGACCATGTCTACACTAACCACCACATGGAGCCTTCCCATGTCTACACTAATCCACCCAGGGAGCCTGCCTGGGTCTGCACTAACCCACCCAGGGAGCCTGCCTGTGTCTGCACTAACCTGCCCATGTCTATATCAACCCACCCAGGGAGCCTGCCTGTGTCTGCACTAACAGTGCAGGAGAGGAATTTGCAGGCAGGTGCCAAAAATGCAAGTGAGAGTGACCCGGAAGCACAAACATTGTCACCCTCCCACTTTGCCTTGATTACCCAGAGGCCTCTGCAACACCAGGCTGTGTGCATAGGGAGAAGAGGACGGGGTCCAACCAGGGACAAGAGCCCCAGGCAGTTGCTCACTGCAGTCCATCTCCTGTGCCCATGGTCAAGTTTCTTAATGTTAAGTCAGAGAATTAGATTCCTGGTCTGCTGCAATCCCTGGGAGTCAGAGCCGGGTTCTCTGGGTAGAGGCCCTCAAGATCCCATCTGAGGCACAGAACTGAAGCCAACGAGGAGGCTGAGCAAGGCATGAGGTCCGTCCTAACTGGTACCATGGAGCCCACCTGCCCCCAGAGCACTGGCAAAGGGGCTCACACCAGAGGGCAGCTCCAGGTCAGGCCTCCTCACCTAGTCCACTGGTCATCACCAGCATCCCTCCTACAGGGCTGGGCCAGGAGGCAGAGTCCAGCGCAGCCCAGCCCTCCGCAGAGCAGCAGCACCACTGGGATGAAGTCAGGGATCCACAGACTTGCCTCCTCTGGGGCTCACTGCCTTTCTGTTCTGTCTGGTTTTGTTGGGTTTGGACTTTTGTCTTTCCTCCTGAGAATTACTGTTGTAAATATCGAGGAATTTCTACAAATCTCCAGAAGAGTACTGAGCACATCCATCCTGTCCTAGGCCTAGAGGTGAGGGACACAGACGGCTCCGCTGTGTGGATGAACAAAGGAACAAGTGAATGAAGGCATCCGCGGTGCTCCGTGAGGTGGGAGGGGACAGCCCTCTGTCCTCCACTGGCCTGCACAGAGTCCCCAGTGGGCAGACACCTCACACTCTCACCCTGCCCTGCCCCTCCTGACTTCCCCAAACAAGGCAGTAACAATGGCTGTGCCCTGCCAGGGGAGTCAGGTCTTGAAAGACGGAGCTCTTCAGACTCAGGTCCCCCAAGCCCCCAAGGCTTCCCATCCTCACTGCTGTCACCAATGCTGTCTCCAGCATGGAGGGTTTCTGGGATCTCTACTGATCCCGAAAGACACAGCCCCTCCCAAAGATGGTCTTGGCTGCCCCTCCCGACAGTCCCCCAAGGTTCCCTGAGGGGAGACCTCCTCCTACCTGGGCCCCTTCCTAGTGTGACACTCCCTCACCAGCTCAACACTCTCTTACTGCCTCAGATGTCTAGGAGGCCACTCGGCAGGTCATAGCACCCTCCTGGGCAGTCTTCCACATGGCAGCTGGGGGCTGTGCTCTGGCTGAGCGGGTACCAAGGGGCTCCCCCAGGCTACAGACATTCAGCAAGCTAACACATGGGTTCAGCAAGCCAACTCATGAATCTTAGCCCTCCCCTCCTGGACTGGGTCTGAAACTCCCCCAAAGTGCTCCCAAAGCAAGGGGGTCTCCCCAGCTCCTCACAACACACACACACACCACCTCCCCTTTGTTACTCTGGCCCTGATCAAAGAACCATAGGTGTGGGCCTGGGGCCAGGGATGCCCCGTCCACCACGGAGCATCACGGCCACAGCCTGAAATCCATGGCTCATTTGGAGTCAGGCACTGTCCCTTGAGGAAGGGTCAGTGTGTCTCTCATTAGCTAGCCCACATTCCAGTGGGTGCCAAGTGCAGTGTCTTTAGCTGTCCACAATGAATGCGACAATTAATTCAGCAGGAGATTACCAAATCCATGTCCTAAGCCACTAGATGTGATAACATCATAGATAGATCTCAGTCCTCCACCCATCCCGCCCAAACTGGCGTCCCCACAGCCTCACACTGACATCGGGTCCCCTGCCTCTGCACCCTCAGATGTGGAGGGTGAGGACAGGCGAGCATGTCCTGGCCCTGTCTGTCCAGAGCAGCAATTCTCAACCTGTGGGTCGCAACCCACAGGAACCGTCTTAAAGGGCCCCAGCATTAGGAGGGTTGAGAACCACGGTCCAGAGGAATGAGGGGAAAGTCCTTCTTGAAGAGTAATGATGGGGATTCACCTGGCCTCGTCTCTAGAGAACTGTCTCTTGGCAGGGTGCCGTGGCTCACATCTGTGATCCCAGAACTCTGGGAGGCCGAGGCAGATGGATCACGTGAGCTCAGGAGTTCAAGACTAGCCAGAGCAAGAGCAAGACCCCATCTCCACTAAAAATAATAAAACTAACTAGGCACTGTGGTAGGCACCTGTACTCTCAGCTACTTGGGAGGTTGAGGCAGGAGGATCACTTGAGCCCAGGAGTTCGAGGTTTCTGTGAGCTATGATGCCATAGAACTCTACCCACCAAAACAGACAGTCTGTCTCAAAACAAACAAACAAAAAAGAACCGTCTCCAAACCCAAATTCCTTGTGTGACATGGTCCAACCCAAGGGCAGCCACTATCCTTGGAACAGTGGGACTGAGACATCCAAAAGTCCAGGCCACCTTTTGGAGCCGGGTCATACTGAGTGTGAGAGCCATCCCATACCCCTGGGACACTTATCAGCACCCCAACCTCCCCCTCTAGAGGCCAGAGCACCTCCCTGAGGTAACAGCTGTGTCCAGAGGCACTGCCAGACATCCCAAAGGGCAGAACCCCAGCTGAAAACCACTGAGTTAAGCCTCAGCAGAGGGCACACATTGGACGTCTTTGTTGACCGTCCTGGCTAGGAACGGTGTAGAGCATGGAGTCCAGCATCTGTCCTGGCCAGGGGCTTCCAGCAATGGACACTGGCAGAGGGGAGGGGCGGGGCAGAAAGACCCTGACTGCCCCCTGGGACCTCGACAGAGACAACACCAGCATGGCCAAGTTATCTCCCACAACACTCAACAGACTCCTTTTCAAAAAAATCTGAGACGTAGCCACACAAACACATGCCAGAGAAGGAGACAGATCCTGACAGGCAGTGCCTTGCCCCTGGAAGCTGCTCCTGACAGGCAGTGCCTTGCCCCTGGAGCTGAACACAAGCAAAGGAGACTTTTAGCATCCAAACTCCCAGGGTGGGGGGCCAGGAAGCACCTGCTGGCTTTGAAGAGTCTGGACAACTTTAAAAGATGTGTTCTGGCTGGGCGCCTATAGCTGAAGCGGCTAGGGCGCCAGCCACATACACCAGAGCTGGCAGGTTCGAATTCAGCCCGGGCCTGCCAAACAACAGCTACAACCAAAAAAGAAAAAAAAAATAGCTGGGCGTTGTGGTGGGCACCTGTGGTCCCAGCTACTTGGAGGCTGAGGCAAGAGAATCGCTTAAGCCCAAGAGTTTAAGGTTGCTGTGAGCTGTGATGCCACAGCACTCTACCCAGGGTGAGTTAGTGAGACTTTATCTCAAAAAAAAAAAAAGACAAAAATCACACAGTTATGAGGCTGACAAGTCCCAAGAAGGGCAGTGGGCAGCTGAGGGACCAGTAAAGCTTACAATGTAGGTTCCAGTCCAGAAGCCACAGGCTTGACATAAGAAGAGCCAATGTCCCACTTCTAGTCCAAAGGCAGGAAAAGGAAATGATGTTGGAGCTCAGGCAGCTGGGCAGTCCGACAGGAGAGCCGGGGGACCCAGCCCCTCCTTCAGCAGAGAACCACCCAGAAACAGAGGCTGTGGCCTTGCAGGCCTGAGCCCAGGGCAGCTCAGTGCACACCACAGCATTATGCATGTGGGTAAAACGAATCGGGTGCCAGCTTCAGCCGGCCTGCTGGGCTCAGTGGCCAGAAGATGGGAGAACTCAGGTGCGGGTGTGAGCGTGAGCACTGTGGTGGGAGTCTGTGCGCACACGTGTGCATACGTGTTTGAATGAGAGCAGACGGTCTTCATGTTTAAACACAAAGCATGCATTCAACAGTGACAGGAATGAGCTGCGTTTCTGAGAGAAGCTTTCTGAGAGTGGCGTCCCCACTGTCACTGTTTCGGGCAGGGTGACCCGTGTGCTGCAGGGCGCTGAGCAGCACCTGGCCTCTACCCATGAGATGCCAGGAGCAAACCTCTTCCTCAGGACAAATAAAAAATTTCCTGGAGACATTGCCAAAAGTCTCCTGGGGTTGGCATCTTCCCAGCTGAGAATCACTTACCGGAGGTGTGAAGATGTTTAAAATGGACCACGGGGTGTGCCGTGTGGCCTGTCCCCTTCCTCCCTCACTGCCTGGGCTGTGGGGAGCCAGCAGAGGTGTGACTACAGAGATGTCACACTTCACTTTTCTTTGTGGTTATTATGTAGAACAACTTACGAGTCTGTGTTAATATTATAAATCTATAGAAGATTTTGACAGGTGAAAAAAATCAAAATAGCCTCTGGAATGAACAGGACACATTCAGAAGGGGAAGAGAGCCAGGAGAAGCTGTGTCCAGAGTGCCATTTACCTTCCTCTCCTGTTTCCACGTGGTGGTCTTTCTGGGAGGCAGACCTGGGGAGTGAATTCATTCTCACAGGGAGGGGAGGCTGGGATGCCCCTGGGTGCCAGCCACACATTGCTGGGGTGACAGTACTCATTGCCTTTAGAAGACACCAAGAAGGGAACGAACATCCTTTTAAAATTTTTCCTGGGGAGACTTAAGGCAGGTTGGGAAATCCCTTCCATTCAGATGGAAATGGAAGTCCTTTATAATTGGCATGAGCAAAAATGCAAAGGTAATCTTTTCTAAAAGTCAGCACATTGTACCCCATAGATGCATTAACATATACAGTTACGATTTGATAAAAAATCATTAAGAGGAAAAAATAGTGTTTGAACCTGAAAGTTACCAGACTAATTTCATTTCACTTGCTGCAGTTTCGCGTCCTGGTGCTGCTGCGTGTTGGAGTGGTGTGTTTAGAGGCTGTGCTGGGGTCAGTCTTGCCCAGCGTGGGGCACAGGCCTCAGCTTCAGACACGTGATCTTTGTGTCAGGCTTTGGTGGCTACTTGGGGAGCAGCTGAGACTCTTGGTGTTCGGCCACCTGCAGGCTGACACCCTCTCTCCTGCCCAGGCCGAGGTTGGACCCAGGGCTCTTTCTTATACCTTTAAAAGAATGGCCTGTCTCTCCTCTAATCACAGAGCGATGTCTTTACTAGAAAAGTGTATAAAATAAATTGCTCTGAAAGAACAAAATAAAGCAGCTGAGCCAGGTTCTTTCCTCATATTTTGCAAGTCTGGGATTTGTGAGTGAGTGTTCTATCCAGGATGGGGACCCTGGAGGTTCCAGACACCTCTGGCTCTGGGGCCACATGATCTGTGGTGTCTGGAGATGAGCAGTCACCTCTGGCGAGTACCTGCACTGCCGGGTCCCCATGCGCCCACTTGGCCAGAGCCCTCCCTGCCCCCAGATGCTGCCTTGATAGTGCAGGGACAGAAATTGCACCCAGAGTGGCATCCAGGACATGGGGGCAGCTGGCCACCTGACAGTTCACCTGTCATGTTATCCAGAGCACAGGGCTCTGCTGCCCAGCTGTTCACATCCCAAGGATACCTCACTGTCTTGCCCTCTGGTCCCTCTGGACTCGTGGGCACTGTTCTCAGCCTGCAGGGTGACACTGTGCAGGCAGCAGGACCTGCTTGGGTTGAGGTGGCACCAGCAGCCTGGGGAAGTCCCTAGTCAGGCCTTGTCAGGTGCACGCGAGCTGTGGCTCTCCCAAAACTTCAGCAACATACTGTCACAGCAGCTGTCCCTGGGTCTGTCCTGCATACCTGGGCCACACAGAGTGCAGGATGGTGACTGGGTAACAGTGACTGCCCAGTTAGGATATCAGTCTGGAATATCCTTTCTGAGACAGCTGGGCCTACGCAGGTGCCCCCGGGGTGCTGCTCATTTCAGAAGGCCCCTGTGCAGATCACTGTCCCCTGGGGCTCTGGGCTTCTCTGTCCTGCAGTTTCGCTCTCCAGGGGCTCTGGTGCTGGTCTTGCCATTGGGTCTCACCTGCTGCACCTCAGGTGGTCCTTGGAGGGAGTGTGGGGCAAGGAAGCAGAGCAGACCCCTCCCAACCCAGAGTCAGAGCTCCTGGTCCCGTTCCCCGTCTTTACACTGTGTAAAGTGGAATTTCCAAACACTGACCACACTTATGACTTGAGGATATGGCCTGGTAAGCTCTGCCCAGCTTCCGGGGCAGAGGAGGTACCGACCTCTGTCGGCCTTCAGACCATGCGTGGACCTCCAGGCAGTGGGAAGGAGCAAGGGAACACCAAGGCTGTGGGTCAGAGGCCAGCTCACCAGTAAATGGGGCTAAAACCTTTTGGAAGCCCCTGATTCAAGCTCCAGGGAGAAACCAGAGGGTCCTGAGTCTCCTGTGCTGGGCATGGTGTCCCCTGCAGCTTTGTGGCTTGAAAATCTCAGTCCTCCCCAGACTGCCCCAGCTCCATGTGGCTGCTGTGGGCACTGCTGATGTGCAACTCTGGATGGGTGCCCAGTGTTCAGCCTGCCCCTCCCTGCCTCTCCCTGCCCCTCCCTGCCTCTCCCCTCCCATCCCCTCCCTGCCTCTCTCTTCCCACCCCTTCCTGCCTGCTCCTCCCTGCCTCTTCCTGTCTCACCCTGCTTCTCTCCACAACTCCCTGCCTGCCCCCATGCTCTGCCACCCTCCTGCCCTGGCCCCCTGGAGCCCTCCCCTCTGCCAGCTTCCCTTCTGATGGCTCCAAGCCACCCATAGGCCTGTTGCTGGCCTTGCAGTCTTCTGCCTCCCTACCCCTCATTCTCCTCCTTGCCTCATCCGGTCATTCCTTGCTTTTCAGGAACATGTGCCTGCCTTCCCACATGCCTCCTAGCTGAGGTGTCGTCATCCCAGCTAGATTCTGGTCTCAGACCCAGAATAAATGTCTCTTCACAGCCCTGAAGTTGGTTCCCTGGACTCCCATGTCTCCTCATCCCTGGCCACCTCCTGTGGCTCTTGGACTTCTCTCCCCATGAGCTTCTGCAAGCTGAGAGCTGGTCCTTGTCAGGTTGGTCCCTGAGCCCCGTGAGCCTGGCATGCAGCCACTTCCCAAGATACTTGCAGGAAGAGAGAGAGAGAACTCTGTACAAGAACCAAAACCTCGTGTTCAAGGCCCAGAGCCGTCCAGAGCCTGTTCCTATATGAAGGACAGAGTCGTCCTGGCAGACGTGTGGCAGATGGTCTGCATGGGCAGCAGATGGAAGAGAAGGGATGGCCTTCTGGAGCCGTGTGGATGCCCAGTGCCTTCCACAGCACAGCTCCCACCTGGCCCTCAGGCTGAGGCCTGACATGGCTGTCACTGGCTGCCCTGCTGTCCCCTCCACCAATAGGCTGAGTGTCCCCCCAGGGGCTATTATGGGTGGTGTTGACAATATCAGAGAGATAGAAATTATAAGTGCTACTTTGAGTGAAATGGTAATTTGGGTTTTACGGACAGAAATCACTCATTTTAGCCAGTCAATATGTTTCTGGGGAAGAGCTGGGCGGGCATTGATCCCGGCTGATGGCTGCAAGGGCAGTGGCGCTGATGCCTGGTTAGTTGCTACGGATTTGGGGGGAGGAGGCCAGGGCATTACCACTGATACCAGAAGACCTCGCCTGGAGTGCCTCGGTCAGCACACCCATAAAAATTCAATGAGGCTTTCAACAGCAAGTCGAAGTCAATTTTCAATCATGATTCTCATACTAGTACACGTGGATTTTACAGAAACAGTTCCATTAATATTAAAACACCTTTTTTTTCTCTAGTTTTTGAGCATGAAAAGGAACTAATTTACACAAGTCTGGGACCATGTGGTGGGAGCTCTCTGAGGCCTCTGGTCTCGAGTTTGTGGGGGACCAGCCTGGAGCCACAGCAGCTGCCGCCTCCTGCACTGTCAGACCTCTTTCTATTAGGGTGGGAAAAAGTCACCAGTATCCACACAGCTTAGAGAAGTGGGCTGTGCCTGGGAAACTCATTGCTGTGTCAGTGGCAGTGAGCAACCCGAAACCCTCTGAAACCAGTCTTTACCATAGAGCAGTGGTTCTCAACCTTCCTAATGCTGCGGCCCTTTAATGCAGTTCCTGTGGGTCGCAACCCATAGGTTGAGAACCGCTACCATAGAGGCTTCCTCTAGTGTCACGGAACACAACCAGTGAGCCACATGCAGATGGGTGCCCCGAGAGGTCTTGGTCCTTGGGAAAGAAGTTCTGTGTGTGAGAACTGAGCTCATCTGCATATGCTCATCTCATTTACATCTGCACAGCTCATTACACATGCATATCTTTTTTTCTTTTTGCAGTTTTTGGCCAGGGCTGGGTTTTGAACCCACCATCTCTGGCATATGGGGCCGGTGCCCTACTCCTTCAAGCCACAGGTGCCACCCTACACATGCATATCTAATCACATATACATGTCTCATCACATACACACTGCTCATTACATATGCACAGTGTGTATAAACACAACTCATTACATATGCACATCTCATCACATATACATAGTACATTACATATGCACAGCTCATTTACATAAACAGCTTATTACCTATGTACAGTCAACACACTCATTACATATGCATGCACTGCTTACTTACATACACACAGCTCTTTACATATGCACAGTTCATCATATACACACAGCTCATTACCTATTCACAGTGCATTACATATGCACATCTGTCACACATATAAAGCTCATTACATATGCACATCTTATTATACAGGCACCACTTATTTACATAAACACAGCTCATTACATATGTGCACCTCATCACATATGCACGGCTCATTACATATGCACACCTCATCACATATGCACAGCTCATTACATATGCACACCTCATCACATATGCACAGCTCATCACATATGCATACATCATCACATATGCACAGCTCATCGCATATGCGCACCTCATCACATATGCACAGCTCATTGCACCTCATCACATATACACAGTTCATTATAGGTGTTTAGCTTCTATGAAAAGATATGAAGCAGGAGGGAGTGTGGCAGGCACTGATTCAATGTTACCTTGTGCGGGAGCTGTGCTTAGCCTGGGGCTCCTCTGCATGCCCCTCACCCCCTGCCATGAAAGGCAGGCATTTGACCCTGCACTTTGAGGAGGAGTGATATGAGAGAGGCACAGTAACACTCAGTAAGTGCATGTTAAACTGAACAGACTTCAAAAACAGAATTAAATCAGCCTGGGCCTGGGACTAGGATGCGTTTTTGATGACAGCCAAGGGAACAGAGTCTAGTTTGCAGGAAGGGTGCTTCACAGCTACTGCAGAGGAGCAGAAGGGGAATGTCCCCTCTTGGCTTGGCTGCAGGGGTAGGTGGCATTGGAAAGCCCCTACTGACTGTCAGCAGTCAACCAGCAGACTAGGGAAGGAGGGGCACCCTGTGAATGGTGGCAGGATTGGTTTGCTGCAATGCTTTTTCTCTTGAGCAATGACCAAATAGAGAGTTTTCTTTAAAAAAGGTAATTTGGATATTAGATGTTGCCTGTTGAATCCTCTGCCTTGGATATCTTTCTTACTGTTTCTAGTATTTACCAAAAAGCAGGGCACACCTCAAAGTTAGGATGAATCCCAGATATACCTCGGGCCCCCTGTGTGACGTGGCAGAGGACACCAGGCCCTCCCAGGGTGTGCAGTCCACTCCGAAGGTGCCCAGAAACGTCCAGACATCCCCAAACACTTCGCATATGAAAGACCCAGTGAATACATTTGCATTTATTTTATTGGCCACAAACCTGAAGCCTTCTGAGGTAGAAAAGCAGTTGGTAGAATAAAAATGGGACCGGGGAGAAAGTCCATAATTCATAAGCAACTTTGTTTCTGTGGTATGAAGAGCTGAGAGTGGGCATTCAGTCGTGGGACCAAGCCGTGAGTGTGAATTAAATCAGGTGGATTTAAATAACTTATTTCCAGACTATTGCTTTATAATGTGGGGGCTGGAACTTTTAAAAAGACAGATGTTATTGATGAATAGATCTGATGGGACCTGATAAGGCAGAACAGGAAGTTTATCATGATGAGGTCAATGATAGTGTGCTGAAAAATACATGTGTATTTCCATATAAATAACGATTGTGTTTGGGGAGATGCCCACAGACGTGCACATTTCAGAACAGTTTAAGTGCCTGGCAGCTGCCGAGGTCATTAAGATAAGGGGCTGGGACTTGGATCTTTGCCTAGCAGAAACAAGATGAAGGGGAAGCAGTCTAAATTACTTTCCTTTACTTGTGATTCTCAGAGTGACAGCATATTTGGAACCTGGTTGAGTGGGACAGACATCTAGACAAGAGCTGGACGGGGGGCCCTTTCTAGTTCTGCCTGTGGTAGGGGACTTTCCTCGTACTGATGATATTTAAATAGTCATGGCAACAAATACCAATGAAACGATGAAATATGAAATTCTTGAGTGCTTAGAGGTGTGGGGTTTTTTTTGCAGTTTTTGGCCAGGGCTGGGTTTGAACCCACCACCTCTGGCATATGGGGCCCTACTCCTTTGAGCCACAGGTGCTGCCCTAGAGGTGCTGTTTTAAGAGCTTACATATACTAATTGCAGTCAAGTATCACATAACTATATTTTGGTTGAAAACCTATAATAAGTGACTAAGGCAAAAATCACAATCAATGGATTTTTTTTTTTTTTTGAGACAGAGCCTTAAGCTGTCTCCCTGGGTAGAGTGCCATGGCATCACAGCTCATAGCAACCTCCAACTCCCGGGCTCAAGTGAGTCTCTTGCCTCAGCCTCCCAAGTAGCTGGGACCACAGGCGCCTGCCACAATGCCCGGCTACTTTTTGGTTGCAGCCGTCATTGTTGTTTGGCGGACCTGGGCTGGATTCGAACCCGCCACCTTGGGTGTATGTGGCTGGCGCCTTAGCCACTTGAGCCACAGGCGACGAGCCCAATGGATGTTTTTTAAGCCAAAGCTGAGGACATGCCCAGGAAAAATGTGAATCACAGACAGAACTGAGGGTGCTTTTCTGAAGGGGAGTTTGTAAGTTTCAGGATTTAAAGACACAGAAGAAAGTAAAGGGGGGAGTAGTGAGACAAAATGGTTAAATTCTTGTAAGACTCAGGAAAATCTACACTATGTAACAAAGTAATTGTTTGAAGATAAAAAGTCAGCAAAGGGAGCATCAATTATGTAGACTAGACATTCCCTGTGGGTGGAAGAGTGTCTGACCCTGTCTTGTCTCTGTTCTGCACCAGTGAAGATAAACTTTTAATTCACAGTAGTGTGGACTCCAGCAGACTTCACTTCCAGGAGCTGGCTGTAGCCTGTGGACCGAAATCTGGAGTTGGCATGTCCTTGTCCAGGGGCGGCCTGCGAGGAGTCCCCTTGATGACTGATCCGTTGGGCCTGGGACCTTCACCTTCCCTTTTGCATGAGAAGTTGTTGGAGGAGGTCCTGAGATTTTTATTTTCTTTATACTTGGTCCATGATGGACCATACAGTGGTGGTCCCACACAAAGATAATGGGACTGAGAAATTCCTATTGCCTAGTGATGTCTTGATGATCCTGGCCCTGTGCAGTCTAGGACAATGTGTATGTTTGTGTCTATTTTTTTTTTTTTTTTTTTAGTATTTGGGATTCATTGAGGGTACAAAGAATTAGGTTACACTGATTGCATTTGTTAGATACAGTCGCTCTTATAATTGTGTCCTGCCCCCAGGAGATGTGCCATACACTGTGACCCTCCCTGTATCTTAGTTTTTAACAAAAAAGTTGAAAAAGTAAAAAAAAAAAAATTGGGGGAGAGGAGGAGAGGGAAGGGGGGAGGATGGGTGAAGGGAGGCTGATTGGTGGGATCATGCCTATGTTTCATCTTACAAGGGTACATGTGAATCTTTCTAAATGTAGAATACAAATGTCTTAGCACAATAACTAAAAAAATGACATGAGGCTGTTAACCAGTTGGATGAAAGTATTTCAAATTGTATATAAAAACAGCACACTGTACCCCATGACTGTATTAATGTATGCAGCTATGATTTAATTAAAAAAAAGAAAACAAATAAAAAAAATTTAAATAGAAGAAAATTTACAGAATATTGTTCAGTGGTACAGTGTTTCCTTAGCTAAGTATTATTATAGAAGAGTCCAAAAGTTTAAAAGGATTAAAAAGTTTATAAAGAAGTTATAGTAAGCTAAGGTTAA
>CAUYQV010152065.1:0-26304 GCA_963574575.1 Galagoides demidoff
GCCTCCCAAGTAGCTGGGACCACAGGCGCCCGCCACAACGCCCGGCCATTTTTTGGTTGCAGCCATCATTGTTGTTTGGCGGGCCCGGGCTGGGGATTCAAACCCGCCACCTTAGGTGTACGTGGCTGGCGCCTTAGCCGACTGAGCCACAGGCGCCAAGCCTAATTTACAATTTTGAGATAGCCACCATTCAGTACAGTAGACATTTAGGCATAGGAAAAATTTAAATCTTTATATCATTTTGTTACTGGTAAGATTTTCACTGTTGAACTGTTAACATACATTTTCCTAATTATTCCATGTAGAAGTAAAACTAAGTATGTTTAAAGCACACACACAAAAGCAATACTTCAATAATCAGAAGTTTTCTTTTAATTACAATAGAACCTCCATAGTTGACCACCTCCTTAAGTTGACATAATTTTCATAGACTGGACGTGTACCACACATATGTATCAGTACAGTAGGCCTAGTTCCTTATGTTGACCTCCTCCATATGTTGACCAATATGTTACAGTCCCTGTAACATAGGGACCCAACATAAGTTGGGTGGTCAACTTACAGAGGTTCTGCTACATATTTTTTCTGTAATCACAGGCGTGCTTGCTGGTAATATGATCAACACAAAACACTAGTTTAAAAATAAAACAAAATAGAAATAAAGCAACCAGATAGGCAGACAGGCTCATTTCCAATTCTCTAGTACATTATTAACCACCAAGCTTAATATGATTTTCAGGGATTTCATAAAGCAGTCACAATAGTAGGAAACCTAAAATCTGTCAACTGTTAATCAAGTCTGGATGGATACCACAAACAATAGTAAGCCTATTACTTGACGGTATGCTTAGTCACAGCTTCTGAACATGGCAATCCAATCATAAGAAGTCATCTATTTAATCCTTCTAGATCAGGCTTGAAAAATCACAGGATGTAAAAAAATGTTCCAAATATCTTTCCAAACTGCTAGAGAACTCTTCCAACTCAGGCAACAAGCAAATAAAATCTTAAAATAGTTACTTAGGATTGATGTTCCATAAAGCACCCAAATAAAAAGATCATGAACCAGTTCACACACACCAAGCAAAACACTGAAAACAATTAAGGTTAAGTTCTATCCAAGACAACCAAAGATTTTTTTGTTTGTTTAGTTTTTTTTAGAGACAGAGTCTCACTTCATTGCTCTACCCTTGGTAGAGTGCTGTGGCGTCACAGCTCACAGCAACCTCCAGCTCCTGGACTTAGGCGATTCTCTCGCCTCAGCCTCCCAAGTAGCTGGGACTACAGGCACCCACCACAATGCCCAGCTATTTTTTTGTTGCCCTTTGGCCAGGGCCAGGTTTGAACCCACCACCCTTGGTATGGGGCCGGCACCCTACTCACTGAGCCACAGGGGCCGCCCAACAACCAAAGATCTATATAAAGCTAAAAGCTTTACGTAACAGAAGTCTAATTATTTAACAGTTCAGTATCTAGTGACTAACCAATCAACATGGAAACTGTAAAAACAAACAAACAAACAAACCCTAGGCAGCCATAAAGCCATTTAGAAAATTGTTACTCAAAAGTTACTGGTGGTGCTTGTGGCTCAGTGAGTAAAGAACCATAGGGCGAGGTCCCTGGTCAAACTACAACAACAACAACAACAAAAATAGCTGGGCGTTGTGGCGGGCACGCGTAGTCCCAGCTACTTGGGAAGCTGAAGTGAGAGAATTGCCTAAGCCCAAGAGCTGGAGGTTGCTGTGAGCTGTAAGGCCATGGCACTTTACCGAGGGCTACAAAGTGAGACTCTGTTTCTAAAAAAAAGTTACTATCCTGTAGCAAATCCAAAATTAAAAATAAAAGTCTCTAAAAACAACAGAATTGCCTAATGGATTATAAGATCACAGACATGACATTTGGTTTCCTGAACCATTTCATTAACATCATTATAAGGAATCAAATACCTTAGTAAAAAGGAACAAAAACTCTCCAAGTACACTGATAGGAAATGGATAATTGGTGCAACAAAATTTGTCTCTGACCATAAATTGATGTTAGGGTTGTTAGAAAATTATGACCCTTATTAAGGTCTTTATAATTTTCCTGCTACTCCATCCCTACACTGGTCCACTGGGGCACACTGATCTTCACTTAAAGTTATGATCTGAACACTGGGGGGAAAAAACAAAGAAACCTTCCTTCCCTCTGGGAAGTTCCTGACACTGTTGACACATTGGAGCATTCCTTCAACAAACATCTTCTATGCAAATGCTATAAGCCAAGTCTTACTCACTGGAATTTTTTAAGATTTTGCCAAACATTAATGGAAAATAAAAGTCAAGGAAACAATTCTAATCCTGCCACTATATTCTCCTTTCTGAACACAGAGACCTACCTTTCTCCTATTTAACAACTATAGCAATCTTTCATAAGAATGGCACACCCTGTTGAATGAAGACAGGGAGTGGAGAAATGAGAAGAAGGAAGGTAGAGGATAGAGGGCACAGCCACTAGCCTCCATCAGTCACCTGCAAACCCTCTTAAACATTAAATATCAGAAAAGGCTTATCAATAATTGTGGTATCAAGGCAGAGACTGTACTTAATACTTAAAGCAGAAATCACCTTAACTATTCTGAAAACACTCAGATAATAGCTAGCAAATGAAGATCCTGAGATTACTGCAACAGACAACCACAGTCACTAGTTATATGACCTAAAGCAGACACCTGATTTCTCTAAACCTGTTTCCTTATCCAATGAGCATGACAAGATAAACTTCATATGGTTAAGTGTAAAGTATACCAATGTAAATGAAAAGGCCTGGCACAATGTGGGCCACATGGCAGAAAGACATGGTCCTGGGCATTCCTTTTAAGGGTTAGTTACTTGATTGTTGCTATTATGAATGTCACGAAGTCAATTTTTTAAAAGAAGGACTTGCCCTACCTGACATTAGGACAGTGTGCAAAACTACTGTAATAAAAATACTAACACTAGACAGAAATAGACAACTATGAGAAAGAACTCATAGTACAAATCAGCAGAAAAAATACAAACTGCTTATATTCTGTAGGAAGAAAAATAAAATCAAACATTACTACTCACAACTTATACAACAAATGCAAACTCCTAAAGAATTAGAGACTCAAATGTAAAATATAAAATTGCAAAGCAAACAGAAGAAAACATAGGGGGATTCATGGTACCAGATTAGAAAAGGATTTTTTCAGACCACAAAACACAAACCACATTGTTTGATTTATATGTTGTAATTTAAAGATTCTTTAACAAAAGGCAGATATCACACACAAAATTAACAGATTGCAATGCCTTAAATCAACATGGAGTATTGTCTAGAATACTCAGGAAACTCTTGATAAGTAGGGAAAATGAGCAAAAGATATAAATAGCCAATTCATACGTATTCATTTAACAAACATTTATTATCTACTTTTTGAAGTGGTATGAACAACACCGATAAAGTCCCTGCCTTCAAAGAACTTGAGCAAATACACAAATATATACATAATATAATTTTTGTGATAAATACTGTGAAAAAAGATAAAATAGAATAAAGTGATGGAATACTCTTTTAGAGAAGATGGTCAGGAAAAGTCTCTCTGGAGACATGACATTTCAACAGATAACTGAAGGAAGTGAGTGAGCCACGTTAGTAAAAGCCAGGCAGGAAAACTAATCCAAGAACAGGAGACCATAAGGATAACAAATAACAAACATGTGTAAAGATAACCAATCTCAATAATAATCAAAGAAATAAAAATTTAAATAGTGATACATCACTTTCTAAGTATCAGACTGGCAAAAATATAATCTAAGATATTATCAAGCGTCTGTGGAAATGGAGGCAAAGAAGACTCTTACATACTGCTATGTAAAGCAGAGCAGACATTTTGGAGATCAAGTTGGCGGTGCTTAGTGAAATGAAGAATGTGTATACCCTAGTGTCCAGAGATCCCAGTCTGAAAAAATAAAGTTTTACCAAAATCCCATAAGAGGATATGCATGAAAATAGAAATCAGAGTCGTTTGTACTTTCAGGCAACCTAACAGACCATCACCAGAAGATCAGGTAAGATGTGCTAAGGGCATACACTGAAATGTCTGCAGCAGTTACAAGTTATGAAATAGACAGCACAGAGATCCAGTTGAGCACTGAAATGCTTGCAGGAAAAAAAAAAATCTTAGACTTACTTCAAAATAATGTAGTCTGTAGAAGTGAGGGTGGGGGGAGGAGGTATCAGGGGAAGTAATGGTTATAAATATTTATGAAGTAAGACTGGCTATGAGTTGATAATTATTAATGCCAGGTGATGAATATATGAGAGTTTGTTATATTATTCTCTCCACATTTGTACACCATAAAACACATATTATACAAATAAATATGGAAAGACTAATAGAACAAAATTGCATACTATTTTATGATATACAAATGTGGAGAGAAAAGTATAACCCATCTATCAAACAAGGCATGTTTTACATATGGAATAAAAAACAGATCTTTAACACAATACCATTTATATAAATTAAAAATACATGTGTATAAAACAACACTACATATTTTTTCAAGATACAGACATATCCAAAAATGTTAGTATTAAATATACTTAGGCAGAGATTAGAATGGGAACTGGGGATAAATGAGAACTATTTTAAATAAAAGAAGAGTGGAGCCTTGTACTCCCAAAGCTGATAGTGTGTCATTATCTGAGGAGTTTGATTAATTCAACTTGTTAAATCTGAGGTCAAAAAAAAAACACTAAACAAATGCAAAGCGCTCTGGGATCAGAGAGGAGGGGTAATCAACTCTGATTTGGGAGGAATGAGTATTCCTGCCCCATATCTTAGACCCACTGAGTCATGATCTCTGATATTTGGCAAAAGGTACTATACGGTTTGATTACCATTTCACAGAGGAGAAATTTAAGCACAGTTAAGTGAAATTAATATTCTCAGCTTACAAACCAGCAAATGGAAAAGGTAGAATTTAAGTCCAGGACCAGACTCATTGTAGTACCTATGCTGTACTATCATAATTTAAATCCTGCACCCTGCTGCCAGATTGAACTTCCTAAAATAGTATTTTATCCCACAATGCCACCAAAAACAATTAAATCCTACCCAGTTTACATACTCTCCCCGATCATCCTCATCCATTTCTTCAATATCTCACTTTTCTCTGATGTAAATTCTCTCTTCCAGTCACACCAGTCCTTACTTCTTTCAGGATGCCCACAACACTCTAATAAGCCCTTTCTTCAAACTTAAATACCCTCTACTCCTCTATATTTATTTGTATCCTACACATTCTGCAAGGTCCACTGTTCAGAACACTGCCACATCATTAATTGAATGAACTAAAGTCCCACAGCTACCCTAAGAAGTTTCCCTAATGACTTCGGCACACACCTTTTCCTTCTTTAATTTCTTTTGCACTTACTCTCTATGCCATTCAATTAGCACCTTATTACAGTAACACCTCATTTATCCAGCATCATTGGGAAAGAAAAGTGTTCATCAGAAGCAAATTGGTAGAGTAAAATAGTGCTGACTTTAGTTACAGACAGACCTAGGTTTAAATTCCAATTCTGCCACTAGCTAGTTAAATGTCTTTGAGCAAGTGTCAACAAACCTCTCTAAGTCTATTGCATCACCTGTACAGTGGGGATATACTACTAACTTCACAAAGCTGTTGTGAGTATTAAGGAAATCACATGTAAAGAATTTGGTACAACATTCTTTAAATTATGTCCGCAACTACTCTACTATTATGCACTAACACTTTAAAATCATTTTTTATGGAAATCTTCATCAAATGTAAATGCTTAGACATTCTTCTCAGAGAACAGTGAATATAAATTAAGCATTTCTTGATAACTCACAGCTCATTCAATGTTCGTTCACACATTCAATATTTACCCAGGGCCAACTTTGTGCAAAATGACAATAGGGGTAAGATAAACATGTTCCCTGCACTCACTAGTCATTAAAGAATTTCATTTTGTGTTATAGGATACAAGTGAAACAAACAAGGTGCTGGATGGAGAATAAGGAAGGCCACTAAGATCTGATAGATCAAAAGGAGTAGGTCACAGAAAGGGCTGGGGAAGGGAAACACTGCCCAGTGGTATCAAAGGGCTGGACTATTCAAGGACTGAAAGAAGTCTAGCAGGATCATGCATGAGTAAAAGGGAAAATAGCAAGAGATGGGTGTGGAGAATTAAGCAAGGGTCAGGTCATTCACAATCCTGCAGACCACAGTTACAGAGTTTGAGTTTTATTCTAAATTTAATGGGAAGTAGCATGCCGAGATAGATAATATAAATACATCCAGTATTTTAGGAATCATACATTTTTCTCATTTCTTTATGGAGTGACCATTAACAAATCTGACTCAGAGCTTCCACCCTAAACAAAAGCAACAACAGTAGAATGCAATGATTTTCAACATTTTATTAAAAGGAGCAGCACCTTTTTTAATAAATAAAATACTTCTTATACCCCATTATATAAAAATATTAATGATGATGGTACTCTATGATGACCTCACTTTATTTCATAGTATATCACCTCCTTCATTCCTTCTATAACAGAGTTTTAAAACATGAGGATAAATAAAGAACACTGGTCTAGGCATCATAAAATTTCAGTTACAGTCCTAACCACGATTTAATAGCCAAGCAACCTTGTACAAAAGCCACTTATTGCCTTCAGTCTCAACTTCTTTACTAAAACGGATATAATGCCTGTAATGCTTATCACACATGATAATAGTGTGGGTCAAAAGTGACAATCTAGGGGGAAGGCAGGGAGTGTCACCACCTATATTATAAACTAGACTCTGTATCTTTTATTGCTTTTGTAATAAAAAAATTCTGGTTGCTTGTTTGATGTCCAAATCATATTGAAATATTAAAGATCCAAGCATGAATTAACTTTTGCAAATGTCTAAGCCAATTTACAAATTGGTAGATGTGGCATTAAATGAAATCAAAACTTTTAAGAATCCCTACTACAACTGAGGTCCTATGCAATGCTCCAGCCAATAGCAAAAAACCCCTAAATTTAGTGTTTAATGGAGAATGAAGTTTATTTTTTAATTAGAGTTTAAAAAGTTAGTGAGTATTGTATATTTCAAAATAAAAGAGCAAATTTCAAATGTCTCATCATAAAAAATAACAATTCAGGTCAGGCACAGTGATTTACACCTGTAATCCTAGCACTTTGGGAGGCTGGCAATAAGAGATTCATTTGAGGCCAGGAGTTCAAAACCAGCCTAAGCAATGCAGCAAGATCCCATCTCTAAAAAAAAATTTTAAAGTAGCCAGGCATAGTGGTGTGTACCTACAGTCCCAGTTACTGAGGAGGATGAGGCAGGAGGATTGCTTGACCCCAGGACTTTGAGGTTGTAATGAGCTATCATGATGCTACTATACTTTAGCCCCAGCCAACAAAGTGAGAACTTATCTTTTAAAAAAAAAAAAAAAAAGGTAACCAAGGTGATTATATTAATTAGCTTGATTTAACCATTCCACATTATATACATACATCAAAATACCACACTGTACCCTACAAATGTATATAGTATACAATTATGATTTTTCAAATATAAGTAACTATTTAAAAAGTCAATGAGCTAAAGAAGTTAATATACTCTCCTAAATTTTTCCAATGTTTCAAAGTGTTAAACATACTCACTTTTAATAGATCACTGAATTAGGTTATATTTGCCCTTAAATAGTTCACCTGAACTAGCCTATCTTCAAAATTTATACTTTTAAATAGGTTGGGTTTTCTTGTTAAAATAATAAAGAACTTGAAGATAGGAATTCTCAAGCAGTTAGACAACGTATAATAATAAATCACCTATGTAGTAGTTAGAAATGCAGATGGATGTACATATAGTAAGATGGATAAGCCTAAATGGTTTACTATGGGGCTGGGGTTTGATTAAGAGGAGCTAGCTGGACATAGTGGCTGCCTGTAATCCCAGCTATGCAAGAGGTTGAGGGGAGGCAGGAAGATCACTTCAAGAGTAGCCTGAGCAATACAGCAAGACCCTGTCTCAAAAAGAAAGAAAATAAGAAATGGGAATGGGGGTAAATAAGAATAAACCAATCAGTGAATGAATAAATGAATGTAAATTAAACAGCAGAAAGGGTTGACATGAACCAGTGATAATTCTGTGCAATGAATTGGGGGAGTATTACTAACTCAAACCTCTATACTTACAGGCTTATTCTCATAGTAACTTTTATGTTATCAGTCCACATCTACTAAATATCAACTTATAAAAAATTGACATTTATGTATGTTAAAATAAATAGAAAGTTATATAGCTAGGTAAGTATATCACATAAATAGATAAAAAGAAAAAGAAAGATAGTTATGCTAAAACTTGTAATTTAAAATACCTAATTCTAGGCTCAGCACCCATACCACAGTGGTTACAGCACTAGCCACATACACCAGAGCTGGCGGGTTCAAACCCAGCCTGGATCTGCTAAACAACAATGACAAATGCAACAAAAACATAGCCAGGCATTGTGGCAGGCGCCCATAGTCCCAGCTACTCAGGAGGCTAAGGCAAGAGAATCTCTTAAGCCGAAGAGTTGGAGGTTGCTGTGAGCTGTGACGTCACAGCACTCTATGGAGGGTGACATAGTGAGACTCTGTCTCAAAAAAAAAAAAAAAAAACCAACCTAATTCTAAAGACTGGTCCAATATATGTATTTTGAGTATTACTAATTTCTCTTTTTAGTATAAAAGATAAAGGGTAACAATTTTAGAAAATACATGTACACAGTGTAAATCTTCACAGACTTGGAGAGAGAGAAAAAAGTCCAGATTTTACCAGTGGTTGGTTGTTTTTTAACTAATAAAATGGTAGATTTCTATCCAAGTATGGGAAAAATTATCACAAATAACTTGACATCACCCAAATGTGTAATCTTTGTCAAATACACACTTTTTACCCTATTTTAAAAATGAATGTTTTATCATTACTCTAAACAATTACCAAAAAACTGTGTCTTAAAAAGAAACCTTACATAGTCAAAAATATCTAAAACTCTGCAGGTTAACTGGAGTTTTCCCTCATAAAAAAAAGTAGAATTCTCAAAGTGACAACAAAAATACACCTATTCTCTGGTACCATAATTCTGATTTATATAGTATCTTTTAACTTTCCATCAACTAGATTTTAAAGAGAAATACAATCTTCTGATAGTAAGAATACTTGACTTTTCATAGCTTAGTCTAACCCTAAGTAAAAACTCAGGTCCCTCGCAAGTGATAAAATTTAAGCAGTTTCATACCAGATGAGAGATGAGCCAATGAACATTATAACTCCTATATTAAAAATTTATTTAATAGGCAAAAAGAAAATCACTTCTAATAGGGCTGTTTTTTTAATTGTATATATTTACATACCATAAAATTTGCCATCTTCATAATTTGTAAGTATACAGTTCGGCAATGTTACTTGTATTCACGTGGTTGTAAAACCTATCTCCAGAGCTTTTTCATCTTCCAAAACTGAAATTCCAAATACACTAAATAACAAATGTTCAGTGGAAACAACTGGGTTTATTCCTTAAATGCTGAAATGTATAACCTTAAGTTGCTAAAGGTTTTTTCCTGAGATTCCTTGTCCAAGAAATACATAATAGTACAATATCTACCTCACTGGGACAACGAGATGATGAATAAAGTCATCAGCTTAACATCACTGTTATCCTTGGGTCACTCAAGTATGTTAATAGTTTACTACGAAATTATATATTGATACTTTACCTTTTTTTAGGTGACTACAGATTTAAAGAATAATAACTAGTCTCCCTGCTCTCTTCTTTCTCATCTTTCCCCTCTTCTCTTCCCTCTCTCCAATATAAGATAAACTTACACTTTTTGATTCTAAAAAATGAAAAAAGAATGACTAATATTTTCATGAAGTAGACTTATTGCCTTCAAAAAGCAATCACAAAATAGTCCATGTGATTGCCAAGCCAAATGAATCTCTGGCAATATCCTATGGAAAAATATCTTTACTTACGCCAAGTAAGAGGAAAGATTTCCTGGCTGCCTTAATAAGCTTCAGGCAAAAATGCCTATCCACTTCAAGTGTTCCAGTAACCATTCCAGTAAAGAACTTTAAAAAACTAAAAGTCAATTTCTTTATCCAAATAAAACGCAATTAATATGATTTTCATCAATTTCAAGATTTCAACACATCTATAGAAGAGATTATCATCGAAGTGAGAAGATATCCTTTTCCTTTCCCTTCAGAACAATGAACTATTTATTTGTAGATTCCTTGGGAAAAAGAATATGCAAGATACTGCTTCTCTCTTCCTGGTTGGTTATGCTAGATAAGAAGGTGCTAAGATAAAACCCAAAATAGAATTTTCTTTTAACAAATTTTATTATAAGTTATATTATAACATTAACATAAACAGAGAACTGAAAAGTTCTATCTCTATTTCAATTATCATCTCAGGAGAACAAAATCTTTACTGTTTCATCAATGCAATGCAGTAGAGCATTGGATTTCAAGGCCTTAAAATTAGCTTCATAAGATGGTCTTTCATTTGATGTCTTGTATCAAATCAAGGTTATCTCTAATAGCATCCATCTATGAAATCAGAAAGTCTTAGTAGTAATTCTCAAAATGCTACCTTAAAAGTAAAAAAAATAATCAGAATCACAATATAAATTTATTTCAGAAACGAAATATATAAAAATTAATGTTAGATGAGGTTAAGCTACCTGCTTTTTTAATATTATTAATTCTATTTTTCAGTTTCTATAATTCACCTTTTCCATAATAAAGTAGCAATCCATAATCCATAATATGAATAATTTAACATAAATAAGTATTCAAAATTAAAAGTCTTTTTAGAACAGATTAACAATAATTTATAGTCTAGAATCTAACACATACAATAAAAAGTAACACTAATGCACTCTGTAAATTTACTCACAACATCTTCTAAATAATGTTTTTAATGTTTTAAACAAAATGACATTGCTTTTATGTGTTCAATTTTCTATCAAAATTCTACCTTGATTAAATAGAATCTCTCAAACTCAAATTATTTTGAACAAAGCTATAAATCATAATCTACCAGAAGAAATGATAATTTGCTTGTTTTTCCTGTTTCAATGCTTTTTATAAGAACTTCCTTTTTTACAGGTACAATAAATAACATATGTAAATTAATAAAAACAAAATAAGCAATCTGAATGCTGCTTTTACATGTGGTCTACTGTTCTGAAGCCTTGTTACTTTTGGAGGTTCTTACAGAAGAAATCCTGACAAATATAAATTAATTTTCTGCAGCAGAGTATCATATACCCTATTATATTGTTAAAGAAAACCCCACCCTACCCTTCAACTTCCACCACTATCACTCTTCTCCTCACCCCTTCCTCAATTATTTTAAAAACTTGTGCACTGCTAGGTAAGTGATCTCTTATCATTTTAGACAATTAAAAAATAGCACATTCATAAAAGATTCAATTTCTGTCTTTAAAAAACCTAAATATTTTCCTATTATTAAAAGGAAAGAGACCTTAGAAAGCAATTCAAAGTTATAAAATCTTTCTTTTAACATAATTTTAAGAGTTAAATTTCTAAAATATTTCAACGGACTCATTGGTTAAATATTTTAGCCTTCTTAGTTAAGCAAAATATGCCCAGAATCCTCCATTAATAGAAAAAATCTTAAGCTCACTTTAGTATCAATCACCAGATAAAATATTATCAGTCATCAACAAATACATACACACATATACACATATAGATATGTATGTATGTGTGATACAATACTATCATTTTAGTATCAATCAGCATGATAAAATACTATCAGTCATCAACAAATACATACATACCTATACATAATAGATATATATGTATATAAACACACACACACACATAAAGCCCCCAGTAATCTCAGTATTCAACTGAATGAAAACATAACTTGGAAGTCAGCCAGAGAAGAGAACCTGTCATATAGTAATAAACACTGAGGGACTAGAAAGCGCTCCCACAACTTTCAAACAACAGAAAAATGAGTCTCTCTTAGTCATATAGTAAATTATGGTTGTGGAGATTCTCATTAATATATCAACACCTAAAAGAGAAAGGTCAGAAACCTCCATTACAATCACCTTGGTAAAAAACTCATTAGTCTTATGACTGAAATATTCTCACTAATATTGTATATATTTTACATAATAGAAATGTATTATAATTTACCCAGATTAGATTATTTAAAATCAAACAGGCCCAAGAATTATCATCTTTTATCTTCTACTTTTGCTGACAAATCATATCTGTTATAAAAATCTAAGAAACTAACAACTCTATATTTTACTGATACCTTTTTTCTTTCTATATAACTCAGCTTGATCTGACCAAATGCCATAATTAGACAGCACTGTACTTCCTCCTCAGTACCCTGCCTGCAGCAATATAACTTAGGAAACCGAAAGCTCTCCCATAAGCCTCAGCCACAGTGACTATTTTTGTCTGAATAGGGCCCTGAATATTAAATAGCTTATTTCAACTACTTAAATGTCCAGACATTTAAGAAGATACTAAAACTATTCTCTGCCCTGTCACAGGAAGTCTGAAATGTTTTAAAGTATCATCAGGCTTGCAATTGTCTGAAAAACCTCAACTGTAACTATAGCAATGATCAGGAATGTGTAAGTTGTATCATAAATACCTATTTGTTCAAAGGAGGGACAAAAGGATGATATTTCTGATTAGAATTGAGAATAAAGACCCTATGTTGTATCTGGGTTAAAGCTACTTAAGTGAACTGGTAAATGATATGGAAAAGCAACATCAACCTATACCTGTTTCTCTGTCTTTTACAATTTCTTAAATACACAGATAAAAAGGCCATTGTTTGTTGTATTACTTTCATTCTAAAAATATCTAGGAAAAAAATGTAATAAGTAAAATAGACAACACAGTATCTCTAAGCAACTTTTACTATCTCAAAGGGCTGGCAAACCTATATTTTTCACCTTGATTTTAGTTTGAAGTTTGACACAAATACTCCCTCTCTCATGACTATTCTAAATGATGGCAGGCCACTATAACACATATTCTTACATATTTCAAACTTTCCAGCCTTGCCAAGAAGATATGTAAAATATAAATATTAAGTGTATTCATAACAATATAATAAGTATATCCTTTAGTTTGAAGTTTATAAAATAAATAATAAGTATATCTATAACAATAAGTTTATCCTTTAGTTTGAAATCTGACACAACTACTCCCTCTCTCCTGACTATTCTAAATGATGGCAGGCCACTGTAACACAATATTCTTACATATTTCAAACTTTCCAGCATTGCCAAGAAGATATGTAAAATAAATAATAAGTATATCCATAACATAAATCAGTACACATCATATAATCAACTAGAAAAGAAAAATGGACTTATAAAGTCTCATGTATTTATTAAGTAGAAAGATTTTTCTTTCTATATTCAAAGAGTAATTATGAGGAAAATGTTTAAAGATAGATCGCTATACTCTTAAGCCAGTGCCATCATTGCCTCTACTACCAATAACTGGCTATTTTGCAATTGACATCAAAATCACTGTCCTTCCTACAAGATTTTTCAAATAAAAGCCACTTTATTCAAGTTCCCAAAAGAAAAATCAAATTGACCTGCATATGCTCCTCACGGCTGATGTTAAATGAATATAAAGCAAGTTCAATTAATGATCACAGTAAAGTACTTTAAGAATTTTGCTTAGAACAGCAGTGGTTGTAAACTTTAGTTAATTCATCTCATGCTCAATATTGCAAATTATATTAAACATACATTGATAGAGCTTAATTTATTGTATCTTTTATAACTATACAACAAAAACTAAATGATAGCCCTAATACTCTCAGTTGCATTTTCAAGTTTTAACAAAATAGCCATGTGATTTGTGTAAAAGCCAGATGCTATTAATGTTGTATGAAGTATTACACAGGACTTTTTCTAACTTACACCTTAAATTTTTAAATGCAAGTACAGTTGTCCATCTGTATCCATGAGGAATTAGTTCCAGTACTACCCCAAGGCCTCACCACAGACTCCAAAATCCAAGGATGCTCAGTCCCTGATATAAAATGGTGTAACACTTGCATATAATCTATGCATATCCTTCTCCATACTTCAGAGTGTTTCTAGATTACTTATAATACCTAAGTCAATGTAAATGCTATGTAAATAGTTGTTATAATAGTTGTTGTTATGTATTGTTTAGGGAATAATGACAAGAAACTCACTACAGGTTTAGCACAAATGCAACCATTCATTTTTATTTTCAAATATTTTTTACCTACTATGGCTAAATCCACATATGTGAAATCTACAGATATGCAGGGCCAACTATACACTTCCAAATAATAAATTAATTCTTAATTAATAAAGAATTCAATTCGTGTTTTACAAATAATAATTCATAATATATGACAACTTTCCCTATTGACAGAGCAAAATATCTTATCATAAAATGTTAAATAAAATAAAACATCAATAATAAACCACACATTATAATTTCTATATGTACATTTATTTTCCTATGAGATTTAACTTGATACAAATGACAAAAGCTATTTACCAAATCATTTGTGTTTTACTACATCTGGGTAAAATGAAAATAATATTTTTTAATATCTCACATTACTTGTTTCCTGTTTCAGTATGACATAAAGTAAACTTAAATTACCTCCCTACTTAAAAACCCAGGTCCCACTGGCTTCAGAATAAATTTGAAATTCTTAGCCTGACTTTCAAGAACTAGCCCACTGCTTATCACTGTAGCTTCTATTACCTTTCCAAACACACCCCCCCCCCCGAAACATATACACTATAGCACTACTAACTTTCTATTCTTTTTCTAGAAAGGATCATAGTCTCTCTCACTTCTGAACCTCTCCCAAACACAGATTGTTTCTTATGCCAAAATCCCAGTTTACTTCTCTGGCAGGGTTTACCTTGCTCACTGTTATATCCTCACTGACTTGTACAGTGCCTGGACATAGCAGAACGCTGAATACGTATCTAGTGAATAAATGAATAGTGAGTTAATTTAAACTTTTTTTAACTTTTACCTTTGAGGGAGGTATTTATTGGAAACCTGGAAAATGATAAATGGTCACAAATGTTATTTAAAAGGGTGTTTTTTGATCAAGTAGCTTTGATGTTTTTCCTATCAAATAATATCAAAATTTTTACATACACATATAGACATAAAAACAGTCTATAAGGATACATGGTTATTTTCATTTTCTTCATTTTATTTATCTGTATTTTTAACTTTTTTACTTCAAATATTTATTAAAGAATAGGAAGTATTTTAAAGAGTACTACTCATAAGCCAATAAAATAAAGCCAAGTTGTACTTTGTAAATAGGGTGTTTACTCAAATATTCTCATTTGTACCATCTATCAGTTAAAAAAGGAGAAAAGAAATTTAGGGATACTATTCTACAGACAGGATTTAGAGTTTGCTAACCAGATGAGATTTTTAAAAATAACTTTCCATCAAACTTTTGCTTTATAAACTAATATCCTACTGATGGTAGTTATTAGTAAAATAAAATAGTAAGTATATCCATAACATAAATCCCTGTACACATCATATAATCAACTAGCAAAGAAAAATGAACTTAGAAAGCCTCATAACTTTGTTACGAAGAAAGATTTTTCTATATTCAAAGTAATTATGAGGAAAATGTTTAAAGATAGAATGCTATAACTTTAACCCAGTGCCATCATTGCCTCTATTATCAATAACTGGTTATTTTGCACTTGATATCAAGATCACTGCCCTTACTAGAAGACTACGGACTTCTAAAGTTAATTCTTTTCCTTAAGTATATCATACTCATTTCAGACATCATTTGAAAATGATCTCTTTATTCTAATCTATGAATTTAAAAAACTTTTAAAAATCAGTTAACATCTTTTGTATTAATTAGCCTGGACAGTGCTGAAGAACATCCTATATAGTAAAGTATGACAAAAATGGAAAAACGTGTATGTACTCAATACTAGTATGAAACCAGTAGATGAACAAATACATGCCCATAAAAGATGGGAGGTCTAATATGAGTTCTTTTAGGACTCTATACTTCTTTCTAAAAAGGTTGTATTAGTTTGCAGTCCCACCAGCAGTGTAAAAGTGTTCCCTTACTCAATGTACTCAATACTCAATACTAGTATGAAACTAGTAGATGAACAAATACATGCCCATAAAAGAGAAAAACACAGTTAAACTCAAGTGGAGATCAGAGAGGAGGGAGGCGGGAGGAGATTGGTGTGCTCTCACCTAATGGGCACAAGGTAGGGATATAGGCATACCTCCTGGGTGAGGGCACAACTACAACTTGGACTTTACCTAACAAAGACAATGTAACCTAATCGTCTGTACCCTCATATTAAACTGAAATTTTTTAAAAAATCAGTTAACAAAAGCTAGCAGGGTTACCCCCATCCTAAAAATTATTTTTAAAAATTCACATGTCTGTACAAAAAAGGAAATAACAACCTAAGCAAAAAGACAGCCTTCAGAATGGGAAAAGATATTTGTATATTATGAATCGGACATATGCGTAGTAACTACGATCCAAAGAGAACTCAAGTCAATCAACAAAAAAAGACCCAACAATCCCATATATCACTGGAACTTTCTCTAAAAAAGACAGATGAGTGGCTAATAAACATGAAAAAATGCTCATCATCCCTAATCATCAAAGAAATGCACATAAAAACTACCCTGACATATCACCCAACCCCACTGAGAATGGCCCACATCACAAAGTTTCAATGGTGCACATACTGGTGTTGATGTGGAGAGAAGGGAACACTTTTACACTGCTGGTGGGACTGCAAACTAATACAACCTTTTTAGAAAGAAGTATAGAGAGTCCTAAAAGAACTCATATTAGATCTCCCATTTGAACCTGCAATCCCATTACTAGGCATCTACCAAAAGAAAAAAAAATCCTTTTATCATAAGGACATTTGCACTAGACTGTTTACTGCAGCTCAATTTACAATCACCAAAATATGGAAACATCCTAAATGCCCACTAAACCAGGAATGGATTAACAAGCTGTGGTATATGTACCACATGGAATACTGTTCAGTCCCTAAAAAATATGGAGACTTTTACATCTTTTATATCAACCTGAATGGAGGTGGAACACGTTCTTCTTAGTAAAGCATCACAAGAATTGGAGAAGCATGAATCCAATGTACTCTATTTTAATATGAAGGCAGTAGACACACTAAAGGGGGGTGGGTAGTAGAATGAGGAAGTAGGGAGAAGGGAGGAAGGAAGGGGTGAGGGAGTCACAGTGTATGGCACAGATCTCTTGGGGGCAGGACACAATTGTAAGAGGGACTTTCTCTAACAAATGCAATCAGTGTAATCTAATCCTTATTTGTTCTATAAATCTGGCATGGTAGCTCACACCTCCAATTCTCAAAACTCCCCTTCCTTGACTTCCATGATGCCTATCCTTTATGAATTCCCTTGTATCTCTCTGGTGTTCTTCTCAGTCTCATCTCAAACTCTGTTCTACTGGTCCTTTCCAATACCCTTGGGTTCCATTGTTGATTTCTTCACACTTTCTCCCTGCACATTCCCAAGAAGAATGGCTTCACTCCTGTCTCCTGGCTTCAAATAATATGCAATGCAAAGAAAAACAGGCCATATATAAGGGGCAAAAACAAGCAAAACTACGCTGTTAAGTGAGGCAAGGATGCGTAGCACATGTGATGCTTTTGTAGTGCGGACAGCACGGTTCTTCTTGATGTGGGCACTTGTTACACTAACTGATATGTTGAGTTTGAGAAAATTCCCCACTCCATACATTTAAGGTATATGCTCTTTTTTGTATGAACGTCAATACTTCAATAAGATTATTTTTTTAAAAAGAGAGAAAAAATAAGGTGTACCTGAGTTCAGATTTCAGCTCTGACATGTGTGACTTGGCTAAATTACATATCCTTTTAAGGACTTAGTTCCCTCATCAGTAAGATGGAGATGATAATACATGTACCTACATCACAGCACTGCAGAAAATGAAATAAAATGTAATGTCTAAGAAGCTTGTCACAATGCTTGAAACACAGGCCCTTATGCTTATAAATGTTCCCTTTCTGTTCCCATCCTTTCTCAATTCTGTATCTCTGGCCTAGACTTCTCCTTCAAACTCAAAAACTACATATCCAATTTCCTTTCAAACTGCTCCATCTCTAGACCTGCATGGCACCTCAAACTGAACTCATGTTCCTCCTTATACCTACCTGTTTCTCTCCCTGTATTCCCTCAAAATCTGTGACTGAAACTTTCACTCATAATTTAAGATAATTTTTAATTATTTTAATTATTAATTTAATTTTAAAAATTATCTTAAAAATCCTGTTTTTTACATTTAGGCTACCAGGTCTCATCTTTTCTATATACTGAAATACTCACTGCACTGGTGTAGAAAAATGATGATACCTTAAAACATTTGTATTGTTAGAACAGGTTCCTTATTACCATAGCCTCCCAATGGCTCCGTCTCCCCCTCTATTCCCCATGCTCCACACTACTTTCAAAGTGTTTCTTCTAAAATACACCTGAGATGAAGTAACTTTTCTGCTTAAAATTGCTTATCTCCCAGGTCAAGCTGTCATTTAAGGTTGTTCTTGAAATAGTTCCTATTTAACTTGCCAGATTTATCCTCTACTGACCACCAAGTTATATCAACTTCTTTGCAGTTCACCAACATACCACAATCTTTAATGCCTCCCTGTGCCTCTATGGTTCTTTGCAGGCCCTCCAAATCTAGAAAACTCTTTACTTGTCCCACCTATCTAAGAAGATGTTTTAATAAACACCTTAGAAAGATCTCCTGACACTCTCACAGCCCTAGGCTAGATTCAATACCCCTTTTCAGAACTCCCAAAGCATCTTCTACAAAACTACTAGAGTGTGTGTTGCACAGTGTGCTAATGGCTGATAGGGAGCCCGCCCTAGGTCAAGAGTTTCTGATGGGCAGAGACTATCAAGTTATTAAGATCTGACTCGGCTCGGCGCCTGTGGCTCAATCGGCTAAGGCACCAGCCACGTACACCTAAGGTGGCGGGTTTGAATCCCCAGCCTGGGCCCGCCAAACAACAATGATAGCTGCAACCAAAAAATGGCCGGGCGTTGTGGCGGGCACCTGTGGTCCCAGCTACTTGGGAGGTGGAGGCAGGAGACTCGCTTGAGCCCAGGAGTTGGAGGTTGCTATGAGCTGTGATGCAATGGCACTCTACCCAGGGGGATAGCTTGAGGCTTCGTCTCAAAAAAAAAAAAAAAGAAAACTGTTGACCTTAAAAAAAAAACTTTATTTTCACTATCCCCAAACTTCCAATTTACATTATTCAAGCAACAGTATCAAGGACAGAACATTGTAGGTGAAATAAGATGACCCAGGCCTAATCCACCACCCATTAACTACCTCTGACACTTCAATATTTCTAACTTTCTTAAAAAGGAATATAATGACTGATTTATCTCCCAGGACACTGATGCAGATAAATGAGAAAAATATATAGCACAATAACCCAGAGACTGGAAGAAAATATTTGTAAATCATTTATTTGATAAAAAGTTATATCTAAGATCTATAAAGAACTCAATAAGAAAAAGATAGGCCAGATATAATGGCTCATCCCTGTAATCCTAGCAACTCTGGGAGGCCAAGGAGAGAGGATCTCTTGAAGTCAGGGGCCTAAGACGAGTCTGAATAAGAGCAAGACCCCATCTATACCAAAAACAGAAAAAATCAGCCAGGCATGGAGGTGTACACCAGTAGTCCAAAGTACTCAGGAGGATAAGGCCAAGAGGATCGCTTAAACCAAGGAGTTTAAGGTTGCTATAAGCTATGATGATGCCACGGTACTCTAGCCAAGGTGACAGAGAGACTCTGTCTCAAAAAATAAATAAATAAATAACACAACAATCAGGTGCAGTAGAGTGCATGGGTAGTCCCAGCTTCTCAGGAGGCTCAAACAAAAGTATAGCTTGAGCCCAGGAGTTTGAGGTTACAGCAAGTTAAGATAATACTACTGCACACCAACTTGGGCAACAGACCAAGCCCACACACACATACACAGACACGCATGCAAACATACACTGATACATGCACGCACACACACGACAAACAAAAAACAGTGAGGTAATAAGTAGCTCTGGCAAAGATGTGGAGAAACTAGAATCCTCATACACTGCTGGTAGGAATGTAAATGATGGAGCTACTTTGGAAAACAGTCTAGCAGCACCTCCAAGAGTTAAATACAGAAGTATCATTTGGTCATGTAATTATACCCCAGACCTAAGCTCAAAATAAATAAAAATTTGTATTCAACAAAAACACTTACACACAGAAGTTCATATATGAATAATAGCCAAATGTTCCTCAACTGATGAACAGACAAATGTTAGTATAGTCATACAGCAGAATATTAATCAGCCATAAAAAAAAGATGGAGCACCAATACGTGCTAATATATGCTACAAGATGCTAGCATGGATGAGCCGTGAGAACATCATGCTATGTGGAAGAGGCCAGTGACAAAAGGCCACATACTGTACAATTCCACTTACGTGCAATGTTTAGAAGAGACATGAAATTCATAGAGTAGACTTGTGGCTAGACATGGCTGAAGGGGCAGAAGGTGCTACTACTCTGGAACTTGGTAAGTTACCACAAAGCCTAACACAGCAGAATTGTTCTATTAACTAATGCCTTTTCTAATTCAATGTACTAAGGCAAACAAAATTAATTTTAGCAAATTAATTTTATTTGACTTATTCCAAGTTGGAAATTAAATGGTTCACCATCAACAAATTGATATTTCTTCCTAAATTTTTTATTCCATTTAGTCTATTGAAACAACTGCCCCAGAACCACTTTTTAAGCAATACCATGTGTATTAATCTTTTCTAAAAATGATAAATGCTCAATGCAAAAAAAAGACAAATAGAAAGAAGTAACTGGAAAGAACTAAAATTCAGCATCAGCCCACCACTACAATAAGAGTTAACAGTGATAATGATGTATATAACCTTAACATATGTATTAACATGCTTTATTATACAAACTTTGTTTTCAAAGTGGAAAAATACCATATATATTATTTTCTACCTCCTTCCACTTGACTCTTTAAGATAAATATTTTCACATGAAAATAAGTACTCTATAAAATGTTTAGCTATTTAGAATTCCATAGTTAAGATGTACTATGTATACTCAACACACAATCCTATCACTAGACATCAGTTTTTCTTTTCAGTTTTATTATAAATCATAGTGTAATAAATCTCTGAACATAAATTTTTTAATATATCTTTGATCATTTCCTTAAAATAGATACCAAAAATTTGGAGTACAGACATTTTTAAGTTGTTTTTTTTTTAATTTCAGGTTAATGTGAGGATGCAAGCAAACAGGTTACAATATGTGCATGTCTTAGGTAGAATCCCCTTGTAATTGTGTCCCGCACCCAAAGAGTGTGCCATATACCCTAACATTGTGTCTGTTAAGTGGCAGCACACCAATCCCCTACTCGCCTCTGTTCTCCCTCTTCCCCCTACAACTTGAATTGAGTTTTGTTTTGTTTTTTTGCAGTTTTTGGCCAGGGCTGGGTTTGAACCCACCACCATGGGGCTGGCACCCTACTCCTTTGAATTGAACTGAGTTTTTCTCCTATGTGAGCCATGTATTAGATTGTCTAAGGGTTTCATATTAGTATTAAGTACACTGGATATTTGCTTTTCCATTTTTGTGATACTTTACTAAGAAGAATGTATTTCAACTCCATCCAGGTTAATACAAAAGATGTAACATTGCCATCTTTTTTATGGCTGCATATTTTTAAGACTTATTAAAGATTACTAAACTGCCCCCAAGTGTAAGAATTATACCAATCTGGATTTCTACTTGTTTCGCCTATTTCCACACAACCACCATTACTAGATAATAACATTCTTTTTCACCTTTCCCAATTTGATAAAAGAATATTTCATTAAAATTTTTTATGTACTTGATATAAGATATTTAAGTGCTCACTGGCCATTATATTTTATATTTTTCTTTTGTGAACTGATCATTTGTATTTTTTGCATATATTTTCTATAGTGACTGACTGTATTGTTCATTTTTTAAATAGGTACAGAAACATTTAACAAAATTTATTTTGTTACTAATGGCAGAGATATAATACAGGGGTGTCAAAAAAATGTATACACATTGTAAGAGATCTTGTCAGAAGTGAAATCCATCATTCCCCAAAATGCACAAATTACAGGTAAAATGGTTGTACACAGCATGTCTAGGTATACTTGACAAGTAATGGTAACTTCAATTCAACTTTGAAAAGTAATACATAGATAACATCACTTAAAATAGGTATACATTGGCTTGGTGCCTATAGCGCAGGGGTCATGGCGCCAGCCACATACACCAAAGGTGACGGGTTCAAACTTGGCCCGGGCCAGCTAAAACAACAATGACAACTGCAACAAAAAATAGCCAGGAGTTGGCAGGTGCCTGTAGTCCCAGCTACTTGGGAGGCTGAGGCAAGAGAATCACTTAAGCCCAAGAGTTTCAGGTTGCTGTGAGCTGTGATGTCACAGCACTCTACGGAGGGTGACATAGTGAGAGTCTATCTCAAAAAAAAAAAGTGTATACATTTTCTAACACCCTCTATATATAACACTAATTCACTGTCAATATGTTCAATCCTATTGACAAAGCAGTAGACAATGTCTACAGCCAATATATTATGTATATGGCCAAAGACCCAAACATATACAACATACGGCTCAAAAAAAATTTTTTTTAAGTAGATCAAACTAAAACTGGGCAAGGTAGCTCACACCTGAAACCCTAGCACTCTGTGAGGCCCAGGATCCTTTGAGCTCAGGAGTTTAAGACCAGCCTAAGCAAGAGCAAGAATCATCTCTACTAAAAACAGAAAAACCAATTTCAAAACTATTAAGAAATGAGTATAATGGTGATGGATGTGTTACTTAGTTCAATGTAAACATTTCACATTGTATATCGAAGCAGTACCCTGAACCCCATAAATGCATCAATGCACTTATGATTTAATAAAAAGTAATTTTTAAAAAATAATAAAAAAAATAAAAACAGAAAAACCAGCCAAGCATTGGCACAGGTGCCTGTAGTCCAGCTACTCAGGAGGAGGAGAGAGGAATATAACTTAAACCCAGGAGTTTGAAGCAGCTGTGAGCTAGGCTAATGCCATAGCACTCTAGCCTGGGCAACAGAGTAAAGTAAATAAATAAAAGTAGATCAAACTCATTGCCATTTACTCAATAAATTCATCTACCTGGAATATGACTTTTTTCTATCGTTGCCTTTTTGTTTCTAATTTTCACAACCCTAGATAACCAAACATTAAAATTTTAAAAAGCAAAACTGATCAATGAATAATAGTGATTCAGTAATTTTTTAGCCTAAAAAAAAAAAATGAAGAGAAAATAAACACGTGATAAAAGAGAAAGTAAAAATAAGATTGAAAATAATCTTTCATAATGAGAAAGCCTCAACTTCCCAAATTTCTCATTATAAATACATACCTTGTGAATTCTTCGTATTAAAACAGATGCAAAAAACCGTAATGTTACTCTCAGTTCATCAACAAAGGACTCATCATCCGTCACATCCCTTCAATTGAAGAGAAAAGCAAACATTCAAAAGCTTAAAGAAATACAGTTTGCACCTTCTAAGAACCAAGGAAAAAAATTCTTTTTTCTCCCCATTTAACTATTTTTCTGCTTATTTATAAATAATGCATTTTATGCAGAATAAAATATATAAAAAGGCGTAATCACTATTAACTAAACTGCAGTATATATTTCCTTGCAGATATACATAGTCCCATTTGTACAACATTAAGATCGTTTTCTAAGCATCACTAAAAAAATCTCAGCGAAACAAAAGAATGAGTAATTTTGGAGAAACAGAACACAAAATTTTAAATTAGTTTAAAATATTTACAAAACAGCAATATAAACTAATTGTAAGATTTAAAAAGTATGCTCTATTTGAAAAAGAAAATGAACTGAAACAAACATTTTTTAATTCAAATTTTGACAACCTTCATCTGAAGGGCTACTTTTTGTTTTCCTCTTATTTTGAGGTTCCTAGAATTAGGACACTTTCCTAATAAAAGGCAAGAAAGAAAGGTACGTACAATGGACCTTAAAGATGATGCTAAATGTTAAGTCCCTTGGCAGAGTAAGGAAGATAATTGTACCAACCATGCTTCTCACCATTAACCCCAAGGAAGGGAATATTATAGGACCAGTAACTAGACTAAGGAGAAAACACACACTTTAACACTTAGAAATAAAGCAAGATTTTATGTCTGAAGTGTCATAATATAGACAGAGGAGAAGGTAAAGGAGTCTTTACAAAAGGATTTATTTTATATGTGGCCTCACTATTAGCTTTACCTAAAAAGGCAAATGTGGCTGGGGACAATGGCTCATGCCTGTCATCCTAGCACTTTGCAAGGCCAAGGTGGAAGGATCACCTGAGCACAGGAGTTCAAGAACATCCTGGACAACACAGTGAGACTCTATCCCTATGAAAATTAGCCAGGCATAGTAACATGCACCTATAGTCCTAGCTACTCAGGAACCTGAAGCAGGAGGATCACTGGAACCCAGGAGTTACAAGTTGCAGTGAGCTATGATGACACCACTACACTCTAGTCCATGCAATAGACCAAGACCCTGTCTCAAAACAAAAAAGATAAAAGAACAAAAAACCTTAAATAAAAATGGCAAATGCAGCCAGGTGCAGTGGCTCATGACTATAATCCTAGCAGTCTGGGAGGTTGAGGCAGATGGATTACTTAAGTTCAGGAGTGGGACACCAGCCTGAGCAATAGTAAGTCCTGGTCTTAACTAAAGATAGAAAAACTAGCCAGGCATCATGCGAGCATGTGTAGTTCCTGCTACTCGGGAAGCTGAGGCAAGAGAATCACTTGAACCCAAGAATTTGAGGTTGCCGTTTGAGGTTGCTGTGAGGTATGACTCAACTATCTCCAAAAAAAAGAAAGAAAAAAAACAAATGCCTGATATTTAAGACAGAACACAATATAAAAAAATTAATTTACACAGCTTTTCAGGAAAATATGTAGATAAGCCGGATATCAAGTCTGTTAACACAGTCTGGATGAATACAACTAGTATTTTTCTTAATTAAAAAATATAAAATTAGAGCAGTGTCATTAAACATATCTTTAAGTCATATAGGTGTAAGTTTTCAAATATACATTAATGATACTTAAAGGAAATACGTTTTGATTAAATGATTTAAGTTGCATTTCTCTTCAATTCTCAAACCAGATGTTTTTTCAGATCTTTACAGAGAATTGTACATCTTTACAAAATGCCTTACAGAGCATTTCTGTATCTGGAAGGCACAGGGCACTGGTACATACATGTTATGTACTTAAAACAAAGTTACTTTGCTCCAGACTAAGTAGAATGACTTTGAAGTATTTCTTATTCCATTATCTATAAGATTTGGCATGATCTATTTTTTTAAAATTATCTTTTACTTTTATTTATAAATATTAGTTGTCTTTTTTTTGAGACTCTGGAAAAAACAAAATAATAAGAAGTTAACTAATCAAAGTATTCTATAATAGACATACTTCTGATAATGTGAATGTTAGCTTCTTTGCATTATTACTATTATTATTGCTTAATACTTCATTGCAGCAATCGTCTGATTTCTTTTCTGAATGTATTTATCTTCATTTGTTCTTTATGGGGCTTTTGTTCTCAGTCTTTATGTTAAATATTGCTATTGTCATTAAATTTAGCCTTTTTAACTCTGTGAAAGCAAAAGTGTACACCTAATATACACATGTACAAGAAAAAAAAAAGGAAAGAAAATAGTGACTAATTCTCATATAAATTGTATTTAATTTTGACCAAACTATATTACTTAAACATTAATTTTTAATTCAACATGTTAATATGTTGTTTATCATATTACATCCTCATTTATAACTGAAATATGTTTGTAATTTCCCCTTTATAATAACAGATTTTCTCCAATTTTAATATCAGGTGTATCCAGATTAAGTAGAATGATTTTGAAGTATTTCTTTTTCTATTGTCTATAAGATTTGGCATGATCTGTTTTTTTGAAATTATCTTTTACTTTTACTTATAAATATTAGTTGTC
>CAUYQV010152066.1:0-14398 GCA_963574575.1 Galagoides demidoff
GCGCCTGTGGTCCCAGCTACTTGGGAGGCTGAGGCAGGAGACTCGCTTGAGTCCAGGAGTTGGAGGTTGCTGTGAGCTGTGATGCCATGGCACTCTACCCAGGGGGATAGCTTGAGGCTCTGTCTCAAAAAAAAAAAAAAATGGATTTGTCTCAGCGTTTTAATTAATTCTACAGTAAACTACACACGAAAACTGTCCTTCATTAATTTTCTGTTCTGTTATCCTCTGAGTATACATCTGTCCTATCCCCCATGACAGCATGTAAGCAGCATGAACTAACCCTACCCCTGCACTTTATAAAGCACATTCTAATGTTCGGATGTCCTTAGGCTGTTTTCCAGCAAATGTCGTTATTGTTCTATTAACTTACTTTTAATTTGCTGATTTATTATCTTCAGCAGTGAATATTCACCAAGAAATAACATGGTCAATATTCCACAGTCAAAAGGGACTGGCTACTGAGTGTTGAAAATGTATTTCTCAGTGGAAGTTCACTTCCTAAAGATAATAAATTCAAAATAATAAGTTAATAAGGCCAGTACCTTTGTGGGAAGATAGCTCAGGGGTCAGATGGTAACACTCTATATATCCTGACATGACCTGGAAATAGATGCATTCCTAAAGGCAGGGAAATGATCTTGGTGATAAAATTGTGTTCCGCTCCTGGTGGGGAGACTCCCTCTTCATAGCGGTCATTTCGGGACTCATCACGTGGGCACTTGTGCCTGAGCTGGATGACCCAGCTACAGCCTCCCATCCTTTGGAGAGTCCCATTGGCTGATGGCAGGCAAAGTGACAGATCCATATTAGAGCTTTCATTCTTTCATGATTATTTATGGAGCAGCTGCCAATGCCAGGCTCTGTGCTACACCTCAGCAATAAAGCCCAGAACGCAATAGACACAACCTCATGGAGCTCACAGTCTAGGGGGAGATACAATCAGTAAGGAGGAACACACAGAGTACTAGGGGGCTGGGAAACCAGGATGTTAGACTGCTAAGGGGAGAAAACATTTCAGCTTAAATGGGTTCTCAAACTTGCCTACACATTGAAATCACCTGGAGACTACTTCACAAATTGCTTTTGCCTGGGTCTCACCTCCAGAGATGAATTGTTATGAGAGAGGGTGGATCTGGAGTAATTAAGATACTTTAAAGCTCCCTAGGCAATTACAATGTGCAAAAAAGTTTGGAAACACATGCATCTAAGGTAACACTGAGTCTAATGAAGATTGTCCAAGCAGAGGAAAGAGCATATGCAAAGGTCCTGTGGTCAAAAGAAGCTTGGAGGATTCTGGGAATGAGGTGTCTGGAGCGTGAGGAGGACACTGGGAGGGGCCAGAGATGAGGCTAAAGTGTGGAGAAGCAGAAAGAGCTAGATCACACATACCCTGCTAATCAAGTTACAGATGTTTCCTGCTTTGGGAAATGGCTATATGTCTTTAGGCAAGAAAGTGACTTTATCAAATTTGTGTTTGCAAAAGGCATCTCTAACTACTGGGCAGGGAGTATATTAGCGGTGATATGACATCATCATATTAACCCAAGGTACTCTCCATATTCAAGAAGCTCAGGCTGTGCAGAGCAGATAACAGATACAGGGTCATGGTCATGCCAAGCCAAGCGATGCAACAGGAAGGCAGGCTCTCCTAGCTGTCCTGGACAGTGAGAGGGCTCTGACTGTCTCATAGATAGCCACAGTGAGACCACCTCTCCACACCAATTCCACTCAACTCCTATCTTCCACCCTCCAGATCTAGATAGCCCCTTTGCCCACCCATAGTCACAGCACCTCCAGCAATAAACCCAGGCTATGCTGAATGAGTAGAGGCAAGAGCACAAAGCCAGAAGGAAGAATGCCCAGGAAAAAGGTTCTCTGCTGATCCATGCTGATCACCACCTGCAGAACCCCAACAATGGGAAATGAAAGCCAGCTGCCTGGTGCAGGAGCTGACCATTACCAAATCTCCCCCTCTGGAAGAGCCACCTGACTGCTGTGGGAACCTTCTCTAAAGTCTCTGTGGGAACAAGAATTGCCGATGGCAGAGATACTATGTAGTTGTGAAAGAGCTGCTGGTCCCTTCTAGATAAGCTACAAATTACATGGTTTTAGGCGGCACTGCCTTCCTTTCCACCCCGGACTTGTTACTGAACCCTACACCAAATGTTTCTTGTCCTATTTCTATCTGTAGAAAGAGTGTTTTGAGACCTTGGGGTAGAGATAAAGGAGTCTAATCACTGAACTTTTTCAGCATTCAAATAAAATAGAAATGTACAAAGTCTTTTAAAATATTAAAATAGAATCTAATAAAAGTTCCTCAATGGCCCCTGTGAGCCAGACCCTATGCACACATATCTCAATACTACCAACTCCTCCTCCATACGTAAGGTATTATTATCTCCATGTTACAGAAGAAGAAACTGAGGTTCTGAGAGGACACTGTAATTTTCCCAAGGGCACAGAAGTAATGTCTGGCTGAGTTATAACTTGAGCCCAGTTTAGTTGAGCGCTGGTACACCTGTTCTCAGACAATCTGCCCGCTGTTTCCTTTTGTGCTGGTACTTTCTAAGTGTGTGAAAACTCCTGAGTTCCACCTGTGCCACAGGTGGTTGCAGGTGCCATCATTAGGTGCTGCACCTGACGGCACCAACTAGCGAAAGCCTGAAATTCATTGTCAGCGCAATAGAGAGGTTTTTGTCCTCTATATGCCAGGGGAGTGACCTAAGCAAGTGGAGCTCTGTTTGCCTTGATTTCTTTACCTGTAAAATAGGGACAATAAGAATAGTATCCACCTCAGAGTCTTGTGAAGAAGGTATGAGATGATTAAAGAGAAACATCAAAGACAAAGTCTATTATGTATTAGTGCTCAGTAAACTCTAGCAGTCATTCTAATGCAAGTATTGCTTTCACTGGTTGCAATTTCTCCTTCATATTTTTGCCCCAGCTGTGCAGCAGCTTTAACTTCAGAGTGGAAAGCAGCAATAAATTTAGCTCTAAGACTAGAATAGAACACAATGGGCTGTGTTTTGGCTGTGACTTGTTTCTCAAAGGTGGGGCGGGGTAGGGAAGAGAGAAAGAAACAGCGTTGCCCATCACCACTAGGTGGCGCTACGATATTACAGCCCACCCACAGACTATTCCTGTAAATTACGCAATAAGACGTGCTTGAAGGCTGGGAGGGCATTATTTTCTAAATGGTGCTCATTATTCTACTTTTGGCACCAGGGTTCTGCAGTCCTCTTTAGATAGGGTCATGCACTACCCTGCAAAAAAGACTGGGATTGTATTCTAATTCCTTCATTTTAGATAGATAATTTATATTGGTACCTTGTTATAAAAATTAGGCTCACACAGTCAACATAAGAAATCTGTGGTTTTTGGCAATATAAAGTATAAGAAAGTATTGCTATATGAAAAGTGACTTTTTGTAAGCAGATATTAGTGAAGGAATCTTAAAATTTTACTGTTAGTTGTTTCCTCCATTAAAAGCATATTACCTCCTGGAAATATAATGTCCAGAAAGCCTACAGATTAAGAGTCATTGTGGTACTGGCTTGTGCTTGTAATCCTAGCAATCTGGAAGGCCAAGGTGGGTGGATTGTTTGAGCTCAGGAGTTTGAGACCAGCCTGAGAAGCAGTGAGACCCTGTCTGTACCAAAAATAGAGAAAACTAGCCAGGCATTGTGACTGGTGCCCATAGTCCCAGCTATGGAGAGAGGATCACTTGAGCCCAAGAGGGTGTTGGGAGCTAAGACTCTACCCAAGGTGAGTAGAGGGTGAGATGCTGTCTCAAAAGAACAAAAGAAGAAGAATTGTGATAAATTTCCCCCGCCTATTTTTAAAAGTAGATTTCTCCTTTTCCTCGAGTTTAACAGATCAGCGATACCCAATGTCATCCACAGATGGAAACTCAGAACACAGTTTCAGGCTTATTTCCATGCAAAGGTCATTCTGGGATCCCTGTTGGTTGCCACGTTGTCTGGGTGATACAGCACTGTTGCCGTTGCTTCCTGGGAAGCACAGTGGGAAGGCTTTCTGGCAGGCTCCGTCACAGGGGAGAGGACTCAGCTTCCCCAAACTGCGTGACTTGCTCTTCCACATGGAAAGGCTTTCTCTGCATGCTCGTTATCAGAGGATTTCACCAGAGGTGTTCAGAGCGGCCGTTCGCACATATTCCGAATGATGAGGCAAATGAGCTCTCTGCCAAAGGGAAAATATCTCGTGTTCGGTTCTCACAGCCGGTAATAATTTCAAAAGGAGTCTGTTTTTAATTGCTTGTTTTAATTTCCATTTGGGCCGAGTTACTAGTCTTCAAAAGCTAAATTGTTAAGATATTCTAAGTACAAAGGGAAAGGCTTGCCTCGGCCATGTCAGCATGATCCAGACACCCCCATATTTCATCAAGCAGCTCAGTGCCCCTTTTACATGGATTTCCCCATGCTGGTCTCCACACCAACGCTGGGAACAGACAGGCAGGTGGTTGTTATCATAGGATGGATTTGCCCATGACTGACAGCTGTTAGTACAGGTAGGAGACAGACTCACGTCTTGGTACGTGTTGCTTTGGTTTCCACCATCATGAGTGTCAGTCTGCTTCTCAATCGCTGTGCTCACGTCCTATCCAGTATCAACTGCCTTCAGCTTCTCATGGGTATAGATAGTCTCTGTCAAAACGAACATTGAGTCTAAAGACAATGACTCTGTCTAATGAACCTACTGTTCCCACAAAGCCTTAAATACTCAAGTAATTATTGGTTAGGCTCTTACTGTACAAAGAACGAGAGCCATAAAAGTAATTTATTGTATACTCTGAAACCTAAATAAAACTGAATGCCTAGATTCTCCTTTCATATAAAGGAAAAATACATCCGGGCTGAAAAATCAACAAGTTTTTCAAGTTTATTTTAAATGAGAAAAGTATGTCAGTTCAGGGCAGACTCATTTCCTAGTCTATATCCATTGTGGGTTTAGATTATAATTTTGGATGACAGCAAAAAGACTGGGGTGTTTTGCTGTTTTCCTTTGCTAAATGACATGATTTGGGTACAAGTAAAATTGTGTTTCTGTGGGTTTGCCTCCATATTTACTCGCCGCCTGAGTCCCATTTTCCAGTGTTTCATAGTCTGGAGAGGAAGTATGGTCTAGTGGTCAGAAAAATAGTTTAGGAGACTAGAGTAGTGGTTTCTATTCCCGTCTCACTCCCTGACTCACTGTAGGGAGAGTCACCTCAGCAGGGGAGCCTCAGTTTATCCATTTTTTCTTACCTAGCAACGTTGCTCAGAACTAATCAGATAACCTGGCAATGCAAAATAAAAAATAGGAAGGGTGGCTCTGAAAAGAATTGATACCACACGAATGCAAAGCTTTAGGAAATGGATCATACAGGCCATGCATGGAAAACAAGATCTTCTAATTAATTTACCCACTGGAAGGGTCAATCACAGGCTCTTCTAGGACAAGCTGGTTTGGTCAGCTGGTGACAGGTACTAACTGGGATGGTAAAGAGAATCAAAGAACCAAGAATCTAGAAAGAGGAGTGTCAGGCATCTGGGGGGTCTTACCACCGACTACCAGAGGAAGCACTCACATGTCACTTGGGGCCCCAACTCTTACGCAACCAAAGCCCTTCTTGGAAGTTTTCATGTGGTCAGGTATATGTTCAAGATCCACTTGAGGTCTTGGTTTCTCTTCACTGGTTCTTCTATCCAAGTTATCCTCTCAAAAAGCAAAGCTGCTGTGGACGTTATTTCTTGTTATGTTACAGAGGAAGGACTATCCAAAATGAAAACCAAGGTCAGTCCAACTGCTCACACATGGGTAACCCTTCTTACTATTATTGTTGTCTAATTGACACATAATAATTATACGTATTTATGGGGCACAACATGATATTTTAATACATGCATACAATGTGTAGTGATCAAACCAGGTATTAGCATAGCCATCGCCTCACGTGTTTCTTTGTGTAGAGACCATTCAAAATCTGTGCTTCTGGCTATTTGAAAATATAGAATAAAGTGTTGTTTATTTAGGGTTACCTTTTAGCACTATAGAACACCAGAATTCTCCCATCTAGCTGGAGAATCATTTTTATTTCATTATCTGGGCTATTCGCCGGTGGACTGACTGCCATTCCCAGTCACCAATATCCACCAGGGAGAAGAGAACAGGGCTGGCCTTGGAACCTCACTGCTGGCCCTGTGATTGGTGTCCTTGCATTAGGGAGCATTGTCACCTTCATAGATAGAGTGTGATGACTTGATAGTTGCTTATAGTTCTGACACTAAAACTGACAATAATAATTACTATAAACAGGGCAACTATTTACTAAGAATACACTAACTTCCAGGCACGATGCCTAACATATGCTACGCTATATAGAGATAATCTCTGTCAAATTGATGAGGTCAGAAATGTTAACCCTGTTTTGCAAACAAGAAGACTTAGACTCGGAAAGAAAGTGACGTGTCTGAAGCCACAGTGGAAGATGAAACCCAAAACTGTCTGAACCTGAGGCCGTGATCTTGACCACTGAGCTGTGCTGCCACCTCCAATGGGGACAGGTCAGAGAGGAGCTCGTTCGGGAGTTGTTAGGAAGAACTTGACCCTCAGTAGGCCTCAAATTCCAAGAAGTAGAGAAGCCGAGAGGACTGTTTCTCTGGCATGTGCGGCCTGTGTTGGGTTTCTTTGCCTGCTGGAGGCCACCAGTTGGCCCTGCTGGTTTCACTGCGTGAAGAGCAAGTGAGAAGGCAGAGACTATTCCCATCCTCATGCCTGCTTGTTAGCCACAGCAAAGCACTCCAGTGCAAAATAAAGAAAATACTAATTCAAGATTTCAGGATACAGGTTGGTGAAAAAAGAGGAGAAAGACAAGATATCCATACTAGCGCACCTGTTCAACGAGTATATCCCAGCTTCTCACAGTGAATTCAGACCTGCTAAAGCTGAATCCTTCACTAAACTATGTGGGAGACCAGCACAATGAAACCAAGGAGTCAAAGAGGAAAAACACTTCAGGGAATATGGTGCCCTCCAGCCACGTGGGGACATCACATAGCCGGGAGCATGAGAGTGGAAAATCCCCAAGTGCTGGCCGTGCTGGTCAGGAAATTAGAGGGCCAGGGGACACAGATGTTGTTTTTATCTTTGGCTCCAATTTAGGATGTAGAATTTGAGATAGGATACAGAATGTGGGTAGGAAGTTTCGAGAGGGTGGATCACAAAATTTATGGTCCAAACTAGCACAGTTTTGATAACAGAAAGAGGAGTCTTAATTATTAATGACTTTTGGAATGACAGGCAAACTAGGACTGTCCCAGACGAACTACAACATGTGGTCACTCTAACTTTTAGGGAAATGTGTTAATGAGAATACAATTATGGTGGAGAAATTTGGATAATGATGTGTATACATATATATATATATATGCATAAACTCCTGACAGTGATCATAATACGGGCACATTAGCAAATTATAGAAGTAAGGAGAGGCTTCAGTTACCCAAAAATACAAGAAGTTTCCATCTGAAAATGAGTTCATTGGGTCTAGATTTAACTTTGCTTCCTCAGAATTTCACTTCTCAGAAAATAAAGGAAGTGGCAATAGAGCTGCTGCTCTGGACGTAATTCTCCCCAATCATGCAGAACTTGTAGGAGACGTGAGATCTGCTGTGTGCTCAAATTCATATCCTGCTACTAATCCCAACAGTTTCCAAGGAAAGAGAGGTAGGATAACTCAGACTGAAACAGCTCACAAGAGAAGAAAATCCCACGAAAATGAAAAGCAGACAACATAGTCACAATCTCTGCAAAGTCAAGGGCAACTGCTGAAAAGACGTATAAAAACAGAGCCAGAGATGCTAAAACCAGAATAAGGCTTTCTCTGGAGGAGGATGGAAGACATTCTCGGACAAGTCCACCCCTTAGAGAACCCCCGTCAGGTTGAATGAGCAGAGGAAGGGAAGGATGGAGGTGGCAGGGCAACAGAGTCCATTTCGCTTCATTTCCATAATCTCTCTCAAGAGAGGTAATGCATTGGTGACTGAGAAAAATGATAACCCTGATATACTTCAAGCTATGTCTCAAATATAAAGTTTAAGCTGAAAAAAGAAATTACAAGGTTAATGTTGTCCAGAGGAAAGCAATGGAGATGATAAAGGATGTCTCAAATGGCGCTATCGACACTGGAAACGAATAGGATTACTGTCTAGGCATCAGAGAACAAAATGAGACGGTCAAATTTTGATTTTATAGACATTCCCACATATAGCATTACCCCAAGGTGACAGCAGGGCAGGTTGTAGTCCCCTTGCTGACATTAGGCAGAGGCTGGAAAATCATTTGGCAGACATATTGCTTGCCTCAAATCCAGATAGACTGTGGGTGTGAATTGAGAAATAGTGAGGATACTTTTGAAGAGGTCAAAGCACTTATTGAGTGGTTTAAAAGTTTTCTTTCAGCTCGGTGCCTGTGGCTCAATCGGCTAAGGCACCAGCCACGTACACCTAAGGTGGAGGGTTCGAATCCCCAGCCCGGGCCCGCCAAACAGCAATGATGGCTGCAACCAAAAAATGGCCGGGCGTTGTGGCGGGCGCCTGTGGTCCCAGCTACTTGGGAGGCAGAGGCAGGAGATTCGCTTGAGCCCAGGAGTTGGAGGTTGCTATGAGCTATGATGCCATGGCACTCTACCCAGGGGGATAGCTTGAGGCTCTGTCTCAAAAAAAAAATAAATAAAAGTTTTCTTTCAGCCCTCAACTTTTACCCCCTTACTATAAATGGCCAGTTAAACTCAGGGGCCTATTCGGCCTGGGCAGGGCACTGTCTCTCTTGCTTTACTGGAGGTGGAACGGCATGGAGGTGAAGCCCCGGGACACTGGAGTGCGTCCGCCTGGTGGTGAGTCTCAGCCTTGCCTCTTTCTAGCTTTGTGACCCTGCAAAAGTGACTTAACCTCTCCAAATTTCAGTACTGTCAGCTCTGAGATACAGGAGATAATAGGGCCCACTTTCTAACGTTGGTATGAGAAGTAAATGAAATAACATATACAAAGAATGTCAATATCTATCATGTAATAAGAACTCAATAAATTTTAACTATTAGTATCCACGACTGAGTTTAGGGAGAGTCAACGATGAGCAATTTTACTTGTTACGTTTCGTCCATACGTCGAAAATCATCATAAACTCCAATCAGTTTACATTTTAAGGCAGTGTTGGTCAACCTTTTTAATCTCACGGCACATTGGAACCTATAGTTAAACTTCCTTGGCGCACTTAAATTATGTTGATCAAAAAAAAGAGTTTAAAAAAGAATATGCTTACTGCGCTTTGAACTTCTTTTGAAAATAATTTAATTAATGATCTTTAAAATTTTTCACAGCGCCCCTAAGATCCTCTCACAATACACCAGTGTGCCGTGGCACCCCAGCTGAAAATCACTATTTTAAAGCATGCATTTATGCTATTGTTGGTTCTGGTCGTAAGTTTCTATGAAACACAGACCTCATGTGACTTCTAAATTTCTTGTTTGGCATGACAACAATGAGTCTATGGTGACAGAGAAACTTTCTGCTCTCGGGGCCGACTGCCACGCTGCTGTTGTGGCTATCACAGAGTTAATTTCTGCCCGCCTGTGCTGAAAGGACACCAAGAAATAGAACAGCGACTGTGTTTGCTCTTCTTAACATCACATGGATTAAGTGAATTACTGCAGCTATGTTCCATTAAGCAGACTACACAAAGAGAAATTTAAATGAAATTATTAACTAAGTCCTAGACATGTTGACCCTTTTCAAACCTGGAGTTTCTTTTAAAATTGAATGAGAAGAGTCCCTCATAAGATGAATGAATACAGTAAACGGAATTACATAAGGTCGTATTGTAATGAAAATGAAGTAAACTTAACAGCCATTATAAGGGAGCCTTACATTGAGGAATGATGTCTTCTTGGTAAGATATTTATGTGGAACCTTCTGAGAATGTTCTACATATACTTCTGGCTTTGCTGTGGTTGGTCAAAGCTCATCTTTGCCCATCTGGTGATCTTCAGGGAGTTAAAAGGGAACGTGATGTTCCCATTAGATGGTCTGGTACAGTGACTGATTTTGGATAAAACAAGACTAGTCCAATGAAAAGCCTAAAGGGAGATGTAGCAGTCACAAAGGCCATGTAAGGTCAATCTCATCCAGATAGAAATATTGAGGGGTAATAGAGAATTAAGTTTCAGGTATTATTTACTGATGCAACAATAGTTAAGAGTACAAATATTCATGTGGCAAAAACCTTTGAAATTTGTTATAAGGGTGTTTGACCTTCTATTACATCGTAATCACTGTATGGGACTTTGGTTCTTTTCTGATTTAGTTGCCGTGCTGAATTTGGTATTTTTGTTTAATTTCAATACCCATGCTACTTTAATATCCAAACCTTCTCTGAGACACAGTATTATTCCACATCAGTATCATTTGCACGGGAGGACTGATCATTCAACATGTTATGAAGTGACGACCTTCGGCTTTTATGAGCTAAGGGAGGCCAATTGTGCACATCTCTCTGCCCTGACACATTCAATGACATCATGTTGGTAGCCTGATGTCAGCCATAAATAGAGTATTTTAACAAGAAATCAGCAAAGGCTACGAATAAGTTGTTAAATATTTACAAGCACACCACTGTTTTTATTTCTGGCCATATTATTCTCAGGCATGGTCAGATGACTGGTCTTGGCTAATGATAAGAAAACAAGCAGCACATGTCAATTCCAGGCGATTTTAAAAACCGGTGTGTTTCGCCCTGGTGTTCTTCCTGCCATTGCTCTAATTAGCCCCCGGCCCACCAGCACGGATCCTGAAAGCAGGATGGAGATAGGCCCCAAGTCAATCCAGGTGGGACATGTGGGACCATAAGTAGTTTTGTTGTTTAAAGCCACTGAGGTTCTAGGGTCGTTTGTCACATAGCGTAATTGTATTTATCCTGCCTGTATCTACTCTGTTGTCTTCAATCAGTTACTTCACCTTCCCAGATCTCATTTTTTTGTCTGCAAAATGAGGGTGCTGACCACAAATGCCCTGCCACCTCCACAGCCTAGGAGGCTTTATCTGAATTAACATTGAGGACACCAGAGATAATATATTCTAACAAAAGAAATGGCGATCGCAGTAATGAGCTGTGTACCTAAGCCCAGTGTGACAGTGGGTAAGCCATTTAATATCTTTGGATTCTAGTTTTTTCTCTCTATGAAATAAGAAAATCAGACCAGATAGCTTGTAAGTCTCCTTCAAGCTATAAAATTATTTTATTTTATTGAACGACTTCAAGTGAAACAAATACAGGCTACGCGGATACTTTAAACCCATGTTTCTCAAACTTGAATGGGTTGTATGAGTCACCTGGGGATCTTGTTAAAATGTAGGCTCAGATTTAGTGGGTCTGAGGGAAGGCCTGGCTTTCTGTGTATAGAAAAAGCCTCAAGTGATTCTAAAACTACTGGACCATATTAAGGCTTCTCTGGAGAGAGCAGAGAAGAAGAAAGCCTACGTCTTGATTCAAGAAGTAATATTTATTGCCAGGGAGCCATTGCCAGATTTTGAAGCAATAATGCAGAACAAATAGGACACAAATGGCCTTTATTAGGAACCTAATTTTCTATTTCTAATTCCTCAAAAAAAGCAATCAAACCATGATAATAAAAATAATATAAAACACTTGCTCTTGATTTTAGGAAAATATCATTCAGAGGATCAGTGCTTGAATGGGCTTAGGCACATGGCAGAGGACCGTGACAGGCATTACAGGAAATGCCATCCCCGTTCAAGGGAGGATATTGAGCACATCACCACAGTTAGACCCCACAGGACTGGCCACCTCTATGTGGCACATTACTCAGCAGCTCCCCAAACCAATTAAGCAGAAGTCTGAACATAAGACAAAGGCCAGAATGTCACCTACAAAGCAAAGATGTACCAGTGGAAAGATACGCTGATAAAAATATGTACTCAATTTTAACTCGTACAGGTTATATTTTATAACCATTACAAGCAACAAATTATTTCTGTAACAAAAAGGGTTTAAATGGAAACTACAATTGATTTTCCTGAAATAACTGGTTCCTGTATTAGTCAGGGTACTCCAGAGAAACAGAACCAGTAGAATGTGTGGTTCTATATATGTAGAAAGAGGTTTATTATATAGAAAAACAACTACATCCCCATACAAGACAGTAACACAAGTATATTCAAGTGGGGAGAGGAGAAAAGGCAGGGGGATTGGGAAGCACTAACCTGATGGGCACATTGCATGTATAAGGTACCCCAGGATGAAGCCTCACCTGCCTCAAGTACCACTTGAGCTTCACCTGAGAAACACAATGTACCCTAATCATGTGTACCTTCACATTAATCTGAATTAAAAATAATAGTAATAATAATAAAAGAAAATAGTTTACCTAAGTCTTGAGCTAACAAGTCTCCAGATCTGCAGTCTGCAAGCTGAATACACAGAAGGGCTGACGGTATAGTTCCTGTCCAAAAGCCACCAGCCTCAAGACCCAGCAAATGGCAATATTTCAGTTCAAGTCCAAAGGCAAGTTTAAAGACAGGCTGGAGGAATTTTCTCTTACTCAGGGGAGAATCAGCCTTTTTGTTCTATTCAGATCTTTGAGCGATTGAATGTAACTCACACATTTAATGTTGCTTTTTTTCTAGAAACACCCTCAGAGAAACAGTTAGAATAATGCTTGACCAAATGTCTGGGCACCCCATGGCCCAGGCACTTGACATATAAAATTGGCCATCATAGCCCGTCTTGAATATGCTTTGTATGAAGTGCTAATATTTCTCATTTTAAACAAATATTAATAGAACTCAACAACACAAAATTTTAAAATGGGCAGAGGAGTTGAATAGATATTTCTCCAAACAAGGTACATAATCAACAGCAAAGGAAAAGATGTTCGGTGTCACCACTCTTTACGAGAATCCAAATCAAAATCACAATGAAGATACCTTACAGCCATTAGGATGACTATTAAAAAAAAAATGGAAAACAATGAGTGTGGACAAGAATATGGAAAATATGGTACATTTGCACATTGCTGGTGAGATGGTAAATTCATACAGCTGCTATAGAAACAGGTCCGCCCGGTGCCTGTGGCTCAAGTGGCTAAGGCACCAGCCACATACACCTAAGGTGGCGGGTTCGATTCCATCCCGGGCCCGCCAAAACAACAATGACAGCTGTAACCAAAAAATGGCTGGGCTTTGTGGCAGGCACCTGTAGTCCCAGCTACTTGGGAGGCGGAGGCAGGAGACTCGCTTGAGCCCAGGAGTTGGAGGTTGCTGTGAGCTATGATGCCATGACACTCTACCCAGGGGGACAGCTTGAGGCTCTGTCTCAAAAAAAAAAAAAGAAAGAAAAAGAAAATGACAGGTCAGGGCAGCGCCTGTGGCTCAAAAGGGTAGGGCGCTGGCCCCATATGCTGGAGGTGACAGGTTCATACCCAGCCCCAGCCAAAAAAAAAAAAAAAGAAAGAAAATGACAGGTCAGTTCCTCAAAAAATAGCAATGGAATTAGAAGTAAGCAAGATGTGTGGTTCACATATGAAAGTTCTTCCCTTTAATGCAGTGTTTTTCAACATTTTTTATCTCATAGCACACTTGAAAATTTTAAAAAAATTCAAAAATAATGTAAAAAAAGAAAAAAATAAATATTGGGGTACAAAAGAGATTTAGTCTCAAGTGTTTATGCAGCAAAAACATTTGAAATTTGTTGTAAAGGTGTTTGACCTTCTATTACATCTTAATCACTGTATGGGACCTTAGTTCTTTTCTCAGTTAGTCGCCATGCTGAATTTCTTCAGCCTATAGTTAACCTATAGGTAAACTTCTACAGCACACTTAAATTATGGTGATAAAAAGAAAGAACTAACAAAAAGAATATTCTTAATGTGGTTTGACCTTCTCTTGAAAATAATGATCTTGGCTCGGCGCCTGTGGCTCAATCGGCTAAGGCGCCAGCCACATACACCTAAGGTGCGGGGGTTCGAATCCCCAGCCCAGGCCCGCCAAACAACAATGATGGCTGCAACCAAAAAATGGCCGGGCCTTGTGGCGGGCGCCTGTGGTCCCAGCTACTTGGGAGGCTGAGGCAGGAGACTCGCTTGAGCCCAGGAGTTAGAGGTTGCTATGAGCTGTGATGCCCTGGCACTCTACCCAGGGGGATAGCTTGAGGCTCCGTCTCAAAAAAAAAAAAAGAAAAGAATGATCTTTAAAATTTTTCAGGGTTTTAATACATATGTGATTTATGTATGACTCTGAATATTTCTCTAACTTTTTTTGTTCTAAATTTATTCATTTTATTAAATCATAAACATTTTTGATTATACATGTAGTACATCATAACACAT
>CAUYQV010152068.1:0-15693 GCA_963574575.1 Galagoides demidoff
CTGTGGTCCCAGCTACTTGGGAGGCTGAGGCAGGAGACTCGCTTGAGCCCAGGAGTTGGAGGTTGCTGTGAGCTGTGATGCCACAGCACTCTACCCAGGGGGATAGCTTGAGGCTCTGTCTCAAAAAAAAGAAAAAAAAAAGAATGGAGAAGCAAAATCCATTCAATTTTAATATGAAGCCAGCAGACAATCTAATACATGCACACATAAAAGTAAAATTCAGATCAATTCAAGGTTGGGGGCAGGGGAATGAGGGAGTGGGGAGAGGGGAGGCATGAGGGAAATGGGGGTTACAGAGTATGGCAAACCTTTTGGGGGTAGGACACAATTAAAAGAGAGACTTTACCTAACAAACGCAATCAGTGTGACCTAATTCTTTGTACCCTCACTGAAACTGAAACATAAATAAATAAATAAAAGAAGTTGGTAACTTTATAATGAATGATTAATACAGAATAATTGGTTTTGGTCTTAAATCATAAGAGCACAGAGGCAAAGGCAAAGGAAAAAATTAGTAAGAAAATGTCTGTAAACAAACTGTCTTACTGGAAAGGAAGGTGGAAGAACCATATGCTTAGGGAAGCATGTCAGTGAACCCACGGCAATCACAGCCTTCACAGGAATTGTTAGAATCTGTGGGGTGAAAAAGTAGACCATATTTAAATAAGTGTTTAAGTCTTAGAGTGATCTCAACAATTATTGTATCACATTTTAGAGTTAACTGCATTTTGGGACTTAGGACTTACATTGACAATAAACAACTCAAAAACACACAGATCAAAATCACATCAAAATCACACACAGATATTGTTTAATCTGCCCAATTAAATAATCTATTCCATAAAATGTAATGAAGTACAATTCCATATACTTCTCAGTGATTCACTGAACATGTGGTAAACAATGAAGAAGGAATGAAGAGAGATTGTTCAACATACAAGTATTTTGTAGATTAAGAAAGTCAAATTTTACTCCTAAAACAATCTATGAAAAAAATTCAGCATTTTCTACAGTTGCATAGCTCTCTGTTTTCTGTATCTAGAAACACAGATTGACCAATTTTAAAAAATGTACTGACCATTCTAGAGTTAGAATCCCAATTCACACTCTTACAAACTCATAATACTTATGATACTTTAGAATGTTTTCTCTTCTCATTTTCATCCATATTTAATTCCGAAATGTACTTCTTTCTACCTTAAGTGATAAGCATCAATTCCTCACTTTTGGAGGTAATTTGACACATTCACAACAAATAATTTACTATTAAATGGCCAATTCTGTTTATTATGCAATTAGATTTTTATCATGTGGAAGTTGTGTGTGCGAAAAATACCTAGGAGGACAACTTGTTGAATTTAGCAGTACTTGACTTCCAAAAGAACTTTAAAATATAAAATTAAAAACATTTGTGTTTGGCAGAAATATATCCATTCAAAATCTTATTGAATACAACAGAAACCCCACAAAGAGTCTTTAGAAAGTTTAAAGACCTTTTTGTCCCTTGAGTTGGAACCACTCATGCAAATAACAAATGTTGAGAACTGAGAACTCAAATTAAGATATGATTTCCTGATTTTATCCTCCTTTTTGGAAATGCTGCACAGGCAGTTATTTATGATTGCAGGAAAAATCAGAGATATCTAATTCAGGATATTCAGTCAAGCTCTGCGCAATGCTATCACCATCTGTAAGTAGGTTTCTAACAGTGCAATTCCAAACGTACTAACTGCATTTTTCTAAAGTGGCTTTTTAAATTAGGAGGTTTGAGTTTTATTAGAAAGCTATGGGCTAATAAACATCATTCCTCTATAAATTATCCTCAAAAACTCAGTTTTTAAGGTAGGAAACTGGTAAACTGTTTTTGTATCTAGAAACAGAATCCACTTAAAGTAGTTTACTTTATGAGTAAACTTGATGCTCTGTTTTCATAAAAGTAAGGACGCACTTATTCAGAAAAACCCCATTAACACAAATCCCTGTAAAGTCCTTACCTCATAGTCTGTTGTGATCTGTATGGCTCCGTCATGAATCCCTTCTAGCTTTTTTGCAGTAAGTTTAACTCTGAACACTGCAAAATAGCCTGAAGCTAATATGACCTGTAAGAAGAAGGAATGCCATTCATTAGCTGTAGGAGTTGACCTTTCCTATTAAAATGGAAATGAAGGCTACAGTGACTATACTAGTATGATACTAAATTACCATATCACCAAGTACAAATATCTCAAAATAATGTATATCCCTTGATGTTCATCTTCTATACTTATTCCATGAGGCACCAAGAAAGCTGGCTCCAGAAGGAGCAGTCAGACTCCCAGTTACGAGCTGGGGAGGGGTATGGTCCTCTTGCCAGTAAAGCTCCTTGCTTACCACTCATGGACCTATATGGCCAAAGGAGGTAAGGACTGGAGTGGAAAGACCATTCTACCTTTAGTTACAATGGAGGCACAAGTACATACATAGCTGGTTCTGCTTCAAGTCCTGAATGTAACTCTGTAATGTTAATATGCATGTCTTCAGAACAGCTGAGAATGGGTATATCAAAACATCAAACCTACGGCATTTCATGCAAGTGTATCTGCATGATTATATACACAATAATCCTTGTGTATATAAGGACATCTGCTTTTCATTTTGTAAAACTGCACCAAGAAATTCTATCCTAACCTGCAGATGAGATATGTGAAGTTCCTTCTTGCAAGTGATTTTACTAATTTTTTTCTTGGCAGGTGTGAACTACAAGTTCCCTTTTCCATAGTAGGGAGGGCTGAGAATGATATATTTTTCTCTTGTTTAGTGCTCTTATGATCAACTGTGCAAGTTTATAAGATAGAGTAAAAATATGTGGGCAGATTCACACAGGGATTGAACAATGTTTGCCTCATTGATATTCTTTCTAATCAGTATAGAAAAGTGGCTAGAGGGGGAGAGGGTAAGAATGAGGGGGACTGGAGTGAGAGGGATTGATCGGCACAATGTAAGGGTATATAGCATGCCTCTTGGGTGCAAGACACAACGGCAGAGGGACTCTACCAGACAAATGCAAACACTGTAACCTAGTTGTTTGTATCCTTACATTAACCTGAAATAAAAAAAGTGGCTAGAAATATCACTGTGTAACTGAAAACACTATCCATCTATGTTTAGGACTATCTCTGTTTCTCAGAAAACTCAAGGAACACAAGGTTAGTTTAGTAACTATGGAACTTTTTCTGTAGACACTGTGTTGCACATAGATAATTTAAATTTCACTTGTGCTAGAATGTTTTATGACAAAGCAGAACCTAACAACTTTGGGTTTCAGTGCTCTCATCATAAAAGGAGGGGGATGAAGTAGATTATCTGAAAGGTCATTTTAATAGCAGCTAAACAATACTATTACCAGTACATGAAATATTAAAGTATACAACATAGCAGTGGTCTTTTATTTGAAGTTTAGATATCAATCTCAGTTTAAAGAAACAATAAGAAAGTTTACTTACTGATGACTGGTCTGATAAAGAAGATTTTTCGAACTCTGGAAGGCTTGAAATTATTGTAGTTCTATTGCCTCTTTCCATAGCTACCAGTTCTATTGACAAACCATCTCCTATGATATGCCAACTTTTTATAGCCAACTTAAAAAGAAAGATATGAAAGTGATCATCACAATACAAGCATAAAATCCTTAAATTTGATTGAGAATAAAAACTGATTATTTTTACCTCAATAGGATTGCTGTTTATAATTGCAAATAAAATATTACTTGCTTCTGTAGCACTCAGTACTCCAAAATCTATGAAACGTTCCTCTATTTTGGGGGGCAATACAAAGTACTGGAAAGATACAAAAGCACTGGATTGAACATAAAATCACATTTATGTAACAGAATGTCATCAAGAGAAAGTAGCTAAATTAAGACATTTTTACGTTTCTGTGTGTTTTGTACATAGACACACATATACACAACATAGCTGAGAACTTTGCATGATAATCTTCAGTAACTGAAATGAACACAACTCTGGCTTCTCCTGAGCAACTATTTCTCCTCTGAAGGCACATAAAAGAAGCAGGAAAACACAGTATTGGGGTGGGGGGATGGGTAAGTGGAGGCCTAGGACACTGGGCAAAGTCTGAGGTCTCAGTAAGTATCATGCATAATTACAAATAAGTAATAATTTAAACAGAACAAATGAAGAAGGTAGGAGGTAACACCAAAGGTAACACCTACTCTAAAATTCCACTTGATGTTGACTTTTTAAGAGGGCTACGTTTCCACATGTTCTACCCTTTTTTTCATCTTTCCTAACAGTTTGTATCTAATCTAGGCTTATTTCATTGACCATTCTAGGACAGCTTTGTTTAGATTTGTTTCCCTGGCTCATTTTCTGTACCAGGAAGACCTTTATTCTCTCCGGTGTCATATTTAGACCACTCTTCCAGCTGTACTGTCTTTACCACCTTATTCTCTTCTTTATTCTCTCTGGCTCTTTTCTTCATCTCTATATTTCCTAGTTTTAAGTCATTTCTTCACCCTCTTTGCACTATTTTTTTCTGCCTATTACTTTTCTTTAGTTCTTTTTTAGATTCTCCATTATTATAAGTTTAAAAGCAAAACCAAGAGAAAGCAGAATTTGGAAAATCTCAATGGAGACTGTAAATAGAGGTGTCAACTGTATCATGAGGAAAGACAGCTGCTGGGAAAGGTGAAAACCAGTTATCTTGAAGTGCTGTCTTTCAAGGCTAGAATTACGTCTATTTACAGGGCACAGATAATGAGTGTACAACACAATTGCCTAATAATATCTGAAAACACAAAAGGTGGATAGGAAGTTTAAATTTTAAAGGTAGGTAATATACTTACATCTAAAAAGCCTGTGTATACCCGCACAGGTAAGTGAAATTTAGAAGCATTGGTAATAAGTAAAATATTGTTATCTATGTGCATGGATGATGTTGAAGGCATAAAAAACAAGGTAAAAATGTATCCTGATTCATTAGGAAGAATTAAGACTGGTTTGCTGAAGTTGTGAACCTAGGAAATAATGGGAGAAAAAATACCAAGAGTCAGCACCATTTACTTGATAGACCAGCAAAATTAAAAGTATGAGGGTTCCTGAACATACTTTAAACATTGTTTTGGCTTCTTCTGGTAGCAACACATCGTGAATGAGGATTGCAAAACTGAAAGTGTTAGTAAGGTAAATTGGCCTTTCCACAGGATCAGCAGGACTGTCTCGGATGTGAAATAATGTTGCAGCGTGATCAAATCCCAAATAACTATTCAAAAAAAAAAAAACAAAAACAAAAAAAAATTATTTTTATTTTCATGTGTTAATTTAAAATCCAAGTTCTTTTCTTGTGAGTAATAATCCATGTTCAGTGTTAAGAGATGTATTAGAGAATTAGAACTATTTTTGTGATTTACCATATTTAGCTTCCAGAATTTTGAAACATGTTAACATAACCATTCTCTAATGAATTATATGTAATCAAATAATTAGATTCAAAGTATCAATAGAAAAGGATTTAATTTACTTTGAAAAATCATGCTTATAACTGTATTGCAACCAGTTTTGTTAAAATGAATTCCTATCAAGTTGGATATTAAACTATTGGTTATAGTATATATAATCAGAACATAAATTTACATATGTTACCGCCCATTTACAAAAAAATTATCATTCCAGAAATATTTGTGAGTTTATTAAAGAATATAAGAAATTTTGCTTCAAGTGACAAAATACTATTAACAAGCCACAATCACTTAGATGTTACAATGATGACAGGGAGAAAACGGTTCCAACAATTTAAATGTTATTAAAAATCACAGATTCATTTTTGAATCATCGAGTCTCCATTCAAGCCAAAACATATCAACCCACTCCCCTAAGAAAGTAAAATATAAACAAAACATAGGAGGTTTTCTCCTTTGTAGTTGAGGTTGTTTTTTCCAACAATAATTCCATCAAGTTTTATGTGAACTTGGCTAGTATTTTTTTTAATGACTTAAGGTCATTTAGCAGGAAAACAGAATTTCCTGACTAGCAAAAATTTATAAGGCTTATTTAAAAAAACAAACTCACCCATCTAAAACTTCTGCTTGATATGGTATTTCGAGTTTGGAATAACTCTTTTCTTTTGCTTTAACAGTTATTTTCCCAGAAAACTGAGATGGCTTTCTTGCCTTTGATGCTAAAAGGAAATATAAAAAATAACCTCTGTCAATCGCTTTTTATTACCAAAGAGTATGAGTGACTTTACATGGACTGACAAAATCTTAAACAAAAAGGTGAGCTTTCAAATTGGCAAGCAGAAAACATTTATAACATTTTAAATCAAGTATCACAATTTTCATAAGAGGGAATTTTTTTTTTTTTTTTTAGTAATAAGATGAATAAGGAATTCAGAAGGAAAAACATTGTTTCTAAGTTACTTCTTTATAGACACAGGGTTTGGTTTTACCTACAGCAGAGCTTGACCTTGGTATGATTAACATTTTAGGTTAGATTAATGCCTTGTTGTGGGGCTGCCCTGGGCTTTGTAGGGCATTTAGCAGCATCCTGGAACTCTACTTGTGAAATGTCAGTAAAATCCCCGCAGCCTGATTAACAAAACTGTTTCTGGATGTTGGCAAATATCCCTTTGGGAGGTAAAGTTGCCCTCCACTGAGAACTGCTGGTCTATATACTGAGAAAGAAATAATGCTTCTTGTATGGCTAGAGTCTTGCTACAAACACTAATAAAGTAGCATGATACAGTAAGCCAAGCCAAGAATTATGAGCTCTGACTTCTCTTATTAGCCAATCCTAACTCATAGTGTAAAGGGAGACAAATCCCCTCCTAACATCATATTATATTGTCCTCATAGATGAAATAAAACCTTAAGATTTTGTAGCAGTCTGAGTAATTCCAACTGAGGTTACAGAAATGGATTCAGATAGATGCAATCTGGGTATTCATTAGATGTTTCTTTCAAAGCAAACAAAGAAGCTGTTTATATTCTTTAAAGTATTTTAGGAACACTTCCACTCATGAGAGAACTTATGTGAGAATTCAGTAAATGTTTATCATCTAATTTCTAGACAAAAAAAGAACAAAGAGATGGTATGACATCTTGTATTTGACTAGGTACAGATGATGACTTTAGATTTTTAAAATTCCCATCAAAGCTCTTGTTTCTTTTAGCTTGATAGTTAGCCATTTCCAGGGTGTTTTAATTTTTCACTATTTGTTCTGACATAATGCTGATTACCATGATTTAGGTATTTCACCATATCCTATCATATCATATTTTAGCAAGTGAAGTTCTAAATTCTTAAGAAAATTTAGTTAAAAATTATTAAAACAGTGACTTTTGATGAGATGCTTGCTTGATAAGTAAACACTACAGAGACATAGTAATACATGTAATATATTCTGAAAAAATAAATAAAATACACTTCCTGACTGATTTTCATAGCAATCTCAGTGAGGTATTTTGTGCTGGGTTCTAGGTGATGGCAGGTGAGGTAGAAGCTAGAGGGGGTTAAAAGAAAAAACCCTTTTAAAAAACGTTGCATTTCCTTTTGAAGGTATTTTCCTTTTGCACTAGTTTTCAATAACTTTAAGAAATCCTTATTTTGGAATTATGATCTTGGAAAAACCAACACTAATGCCACACTACATTCATCTCAAGAATGAAAACATTCATAGGGTTGCCAAAGAGCCAGTGGGAGAAGGAGAGCCCTTCACACCCACAGCACATGGGAGAACTAACCAGCACAACTGGGAAGGATGGGTCCTACAGGTTCTTCAGTTAGGAATTAGCACTGGCCTCTCTCTTCCCTGAATAAGAGAACGTACCTGGTAATGCTGACACTAGTGTTATGAATGTGGTTCCTCAGTAGCATGAAAGATAATTTACCACAGATGTGGATAGTAACTGTGGCACTGCTATATTCTATCATCTTTCTTTTTTTTTTTTTTTTTGAGACAGAGCCTCAAGCTATCCCCCTGGGCAGAGTGCCATGGCACCACAGCTCACAGCAACCTCCAACTCATAGGCTCAAGTGAGTCTCCTGCCTCAGCCTCCCAAGTAGCTGGGACCACAGGTGCCTGCCACAACGCCTGGCTATTTTTTTTGGTTGTAGCCGTCATTGTTGTCTGGCGGCCCTGGCTGGATTCGAACCCGCCACCCTAGGTGTATGTGGCTGGTGCCTTAGCCACTTGAGCCACAAGTGCCGAGCCTATCATCTCTCTTGACAAGTGTATTATGAAGTATGCTGCCTACTTAATTTTGATTCCTGGGGAGTTCTCTCTGAGCTCATGGGATGAATCCTGACGCTAGCACCCAGCCTGTGTTCTTGCTTCAGATCCTCCCAGGAGCTCTCTGCTGACAAGCAGCAGGCATAGACGCTCTCACAACACTGTGGAGAGTGTGCCAGGATTCTCCTACACTCATTGATCAAATACTTTGATCCAATGAGGAGCTGTGACAGATCATAAAGACAGTGTTTAAGCTTTATGGCTACTCACTTGCATGGGCTCCTGGGAGAAAAAACCTGTTCTGAGTTTCAGTTTACATTTAATTACATATACAGTTAAGCATCCATTAAGTCACTATTTAAAAAATTCTGTGACAGCAAATTCAATAAATGCTCTATTAAAGTGGGAAAAACTGAATAAAAACCTGCTATAAAACTGGTGAAGTCTGGGTTGACTTAACATTTCAAATGATAAAATACATATAATACATGTTTGAAATAATAGCTAATTTGACAATCTTGTTATAAAGGTTATGTTAGCTTACATAGGACCATCTGCCTTGCTTATAAAAGCCAACATATGAAAATGTTACAAAGAATACTTTAGTTTTGCTCTCAAATTCAAACATGTTTCTGAAATTCAAATACCTTATGACTTCATAATTAGGGTAAATTACAATAGATAGATGTGTAAAAGGGTTAGCCCAGATTACAAGATTTTAATTCTAATGTATTTGCTAATACTGATTTAGCATTTAGCTTTATAAAGTTATGGCATTTTCTTTCATAAATCAATCAAATAAAAGTTTGTGATGTTTACAGGAAAAATCAGCCTAAATAGTAATACAAATTCTGACTGTAAAAATAGTCTGGATTTTTATAATAAAATGTCAACATAGATGCTCTCTAATTTATCAAAATAACACACCACTCTATTAGAGAGAAAAAGGTGAATACTTGCCATCAAAACTAATGCTTGCAACCTTGGTATATTTACTTTCTGAAGCTTTTAATGTAATTGGTTTAAAGTGTACCGTTATAGCATCATTTTGTGGTGTGGGTCGAACGCTCTGCAAAGAGAAAAAAATACATATACAGTATTATTTTAATCTAATGGTTCAGTTGCCTTATACTGGTATTCTAGGAAAAGTAAAGTAGAATAAAAATCTAAAAGTTGAATTTACATGGTCTTTCTAAATGGAGGAGGCCAAATTGGTAAAAATCTCAAATTAATTTCATTAGAATATCTTTATGAAATAAAAAGACCAGAAGGGCAAAGAAGTAAAACGTATTAATAAGTATAATCTGAAGACCAAGTACATTGGATCTGAGTACATAAAACATTAAAAAAGGCATTTTCCAAATGAATGCCTAATTCACGTTATCAGAGAAGGTAACATAAGGAAGACTGGTGGGTCTTCCTTACAGAAATTCACAATACTAAACATAACATCCAGACTATATGCAGGGGGAAGAATGAACATGAATTTGGGAGTTGGTGCCCTAGTGCCACAGTAATTTAACAGACTTCATTTCTAATGGCACTTTTTCTTCCTCTCTAGGCCACCATTGTGTGAATAAGGTGCACAGCTGTCCAGGGGCCAAGGCTGCACTACTGGCCATGGGTCTGAGTGAGCAGACTGCAGTGTTGCTCCACTGGGAAGACTCTGGAATGCTTCAGACTTAAAAAATTAGATCTTTCTCTTCAAACTATAAAACTGAAAACACCAAAACCAGGAAAAGCTTGCACTTTGAGAGCAGGCTCAAAAATACATTTTATGGTTACATATGGTATAGTTTTTTTTTTAAAGACAGAGTTTCATTCTGTCACCCAGCTAGGGCTCACAGCAAACCTTAAACTCCCAGGTTCAAGGGATCCTCCTGTCCCAGACTCCTGAGTAGCTGGGACTACAGGCACCCACCACCTTGCTTGGCTAAGTTACAGTTATCTTTAATTTTCTCATTGACACAAAGCATTTTCAATTGAAAGGGACTATTAAAGATCTAACCTCCTTCTCTGTTTTTCTTACAAAGAGAAAGAACCATGTAATATCCAGTGATACTTCAATAGTGAGGCATCAAGAGGCAGACCGGGACATTGTTTTTCCTGACTTGGTCCAGGGCTCTTCTACTGACACCCTGTTGCACAAACATGTATTCACAAAATCATGGTATTTTACACAAATTGAAAGTCTTCCCTTATTATTCATTCTGAAATCTTGACCTTGTCTGAATATCCTCCCAGGGTATTTGCTGAATTTTCAAGGGCTTTATAAACTTGTCAAAGCCTGCCATTTCTAACAGAAAAGAATGTGCATCTTTTCTGTGAAATTTATCAGGCACCGTGATTAACAAGGGCACAGTCAGCTCAGCAAGGCACCAAGTTCTTCCCTCTGGCTCCCAGACCACTCTTTTCAGATCATTTACAAAGGTGAAATCTGCCTAAACTGCACATCAAACATCAAAGGGCAGTCCCTGAGGGCACATTAAATGCCTGAGAAGAGCCTACAGAAAGAGAACTGTCTATATGTTTTATGTGTGGGGGCCACAGGGAATAAAACTGATTATATAACAATGATCATAGGTGCCACTACAGCTTCCCCCTTTCCTGGGTGGGTTAGTCCTCTACAATTAGCCAGTCTTTTTAAGGGCCTGGAAGATGGCTCCAGGGATGGTTCTGTAGTTTTATGTCCTGAAAATCCCAACAGCCTTAGTTTTTGGCTTCAAGCTCCCTCAGGATTTTAATCCCTTTAATCTTCCTCCCTTCTACTTTGAGAATTCCTTCTCATTTGCTTTTGAATCTCTAAGTTGGGCTGGGAGTTGAATGATACATTCATATCAATACCTTTACTTAGAAAGCTCAATAAGCTTTGCTGTTATTAAAAAGTTATTTAAAACATAAACTCCTTCATTTCTTGAAGGGCTCCTGTATATTAGAGTAAAACAAAGTAGTTTGTACTCTAAGATAAACTATAAAATGGAGAAAGTTTCATTTTCCTATACTATCATACTAATACTTTTTTCAAAGAAAGGGAAAGCAGTACTGAAGTTTAAATGACAATCTAGTAGTAATCACTTTAGGTAAGAAAAACATATTAACTATGAGTTAAGTGTGAGCCTGAGTCAGCTGCCCATTGAGGCTCATTTTCTTCACCTGTAAAAAAAAATCTTAGGGGATTATTTTCTGAGATTCCATCTACATACAAAATTTTATGATCCAATTAATTTTGCTAGATTTTTCAAATTAGCCACCTTTATCTTGAGATCATGATTTGCTAGAGAGATGGTCTCAATAAGATTTGAAGTTTGCAGAGGTCTTTCAGAGATGTTTACTAATTCCTTTACTCATTCTATTGAATATCTACAGCAACAATGGAACCTTGACCATTTTCCAACATGCGTATAGAGCAGAAGCGGCAATTCATCAGTAACAACCTTAATACCTTTTGAGTTATCAGTCTATATAACAGAATGCCAGAAATAGTTAATCAACAGTATTTGTTAAGATACATAGTTACTGCAAGACTAGTAAGAGCTTAGAATATTTGATATGAAAAAAAGTGTTTTTTCTCATATGAAATGCATCACTTTGAGACTGTCCTCACCAGAAGGAAACCTTAAAATATGTTGCACTAATACGTTCTAGTAGTTCTAGTAGTTCTAGTAGTAAAAAACAGTTATTCATCTAATGTTTTATATGGATGGTCTGAACTGTTCAGTCATTACTGTTATGCCCGAAAAATACCCCCAAATGGCCGCAGCAGACAAGTCTGAGACACACTCTGATGTAAAAGCAAGAGGTGAGTTTTATTCAGGCCCCGGGAAGCCCGGACTCTCCTGGCATGCAAGCCGAGGACGAGCCTTCAGGCCCAGGCCATGCTCGAGCCTGGACTCTCCTGGCATACACACCAAGGTAGAGCCTTGAACCCGGCGTGGAGGAAGTTTTTATGGGGTACAGAAAGCAAGAAGGGCAGGAGGGTACGAGTATACTTTTCATTGGTGGTTAGTGATTTCACTAGTAAAGAAGGATTTGGATTGGTACAGGGGATTTCTTAACCGGGGCTAGAGGTAGTGTAGCCTAATTAGGTAGTTGAAGGAGAATACCCGAATTTCAGCAGAAACCCACCACCTATCATGGGAGCTGTTCAAGGGACTGAAACTCACCACCTATTATGGTGGTATGGCAGCTGTCTGCCTAAGGTGTCTCAATCAGCAGCTCAATGGCTGTGCATGCAGGTGTGGGGGAGGCAGCAGGGAGTGGCCCTGCGGTTTAACAGAGCTTATGCAGCAAATGACAAAATGGCGCTGGTCTGGTCCTTTCATTACCATTAAAAATAAATAAGTCAACAAACCTAAATCAGTTAAAAATCATTTTCCAAGCAAACGAAAACAAAGCAAAACAAAAAAATCAAAACAAAATACTTAAATAGTTGGCTCATTCGTGGTGGTGCAAATGAAAACTAACACACAATAATTACCTTATAATAAGCATATTTATATTAACAACCTGTTTTAGTATTAGTCACTAACTATTGCTTACTCAAAGACAATCAAGTGGAAAAAACATGGCAAGATTCCCAGGAAAGAAGTTTGCATACGTTCTAAATATAGTTCCAGCCTTTTCTCATGACATTCAAGCCTAACTAACGTGAGGCTCAAGAGTCCAGGACATTCTAAAACTACTCACAAAAATACTTGAGCAAAGAAAATAACCTTTCAGTATATAACAATAGCATTTTTAAATAATTTGTGTACATATTCATTACAAATATATCAATCTAATAACTGGTAAAAATTAGTAAGTAAATCTGTCATTCTGATTTATCAGTTACCAAGGAAACCTCAAGTAAACATTCCCCTTATGACATCTGAGGCAAACTTGTCCCATCACTTACATAGTATTCATATTTTATAAATGTTGAGGAAAACTGTTTTTCTCAAAGTTGCATTATAGACAATATCAGGAGGGCTTGAACCTAGGTATCCTGTCATTAACAGGTGAGGAACTTTTATTTGGTTGCTTCCTTTAGTAATCTTAAATTTAGAAAGGCTATTTAGAAAGAGACTGAATTCCCTGAGGGAGAATTTTTAGAACATCTCTAGCTTCTAGTACTACTTTGCACATCCTAAAAATTCTACTTAGTTGTGAAATGGAAAGGAGCAGGCACCTTTCTAAAAATGTATCAGCCTTTAAGCCTAGGTAGGTACCTATATGTGTACCTACTTGTACATATTTTTATGTAACTTCTGAATTTTCTATAGTTAGAGAATTCACTTAAAAAAAAAGCTCTGACTCAGTTTCCCTGTTTGGGAAAGTAGGACCTGTGCACCTTACAGAGTTGTATTAAATAAAGTAATCCATGCAACAACTCTAGCATAGTGCCTGCCTACCATGGTAAGAGCAAAAGATTTACTTAAAATGTATCCTAGAACTCCTTAATAAAAAAGGAAGAATATGGGCCTATTTAATTCCAATTGTAAATGAACTGAATACTATCTTTTTTTCCCCATTCACATTCTTAGGGTTAATTGTTAATTTCATTTTCCCATAAAATGCTTATTGAAAAAGACACTGATTTCAGTTTATGTATTATATGTAAAAAGTTAGGCCAGTTTTCTTGGGCTAATAAGTAAAGGTACTTCCCTATCAAATCCCTCATCTATTGTACATCAAGAGAAACAAATAGCAGAAAGAAATGCTAGATCAGGTGTCAGGACCCTGCCCAGACTCCAATCCTACTATTTAGGAAGGTAATTGTGCATTAAAATTTCATTACCTGGGATGATCACCTCTCTCTTCCTCATAACAGGTTTGTGTATCTCCTCTCTTTGGTCTGTATTTCACCAGTTGGTGGTTAAATCTGGATTTGGCCACTGATGGTCAAAGGTTCATTCAATCTCAAGCCTACACAATCTCATTTTATCAAAGTTTCCTGAACTTAGGTTTCCAGCATAAACACAAATTATAATAAAAATGTTCTGCTTTCCTTTTCCACTATTCCCTACGTACAGATCTTGGGGACCTCATCAGGGAGAGAAGTTGTGGACCAAAGGAAAACTTGGATCCCTGTCTTTTATTTTTTTTTTCCCCTATAACTCTGGCACCCTAATTCCACTATACAGCATGAAAGTCATTTGCTCTATGTGTATGTGTGAGGAGAGGAGAGGACCCTCATTTATAATGTGCTATACAGTGTAACTACAATAGCTGCCAATTAGAAAGGGTGCCCGTGTCAGAGTTAATAGCACTCTCCGATTACCTCCATAGGTTTTCACTTCATTCTTTCTCTTTCCAATTCATCTGAATTTTTTTCCTCTCTTTTAACCTATACTTTAAGTCTAACAACCAAACATGATAGAATCCTTATAACCTGTTTTTCTTTTCATATGGCACACAGATACTATAATCCTATAAATCAGATTCTGATAAATCCTATCAGAATCCACAGGCCCCTTTATATGATCCCATCTAAATAAGAGCCCCATAAACTTTGGTTTGAACTTACCTTGGCGAAGATCATCTACTTTCCCTCTCATCCTTAAAATCTAGGTGGTTAGAGGTAGAACAGGTTTCTCATATCACACTTAGAACCATAGTATCACCAGGTCACCACAAAACTGAATTCTTTTACAGCAAGAATTTAAATATTTTTAACTTTGTCATAAACTTAAAAACAAAGAACATATAAATTAGGAAAAAAATAAGCAAAAACTTACTGTTATTGGTACATCTTTTGTTCCTGAATTTAATAAATGAAGATTTAAAACTTTTGGTAGATCTGTTAAAATCAAAAAGAAATATTTCCTAAGAAGGTATGCTTTATATCTTATAGAAAGTTAGACTCTACCTTATTAGATATCAAACTGAAGCTATTCTAGAGTAAAATCTAGAATGACACATTAATAAAAATAAACATTATATAGGAACAACTTTACTCATAAGGACATTACATATTTTAAGAACAGTTCCTTCTTAAACATCTAGACAAAAAAACCAAAAACAAAAAAACAAAAAAACCTCAAAATGTAATTTTTTAGTGAACTCAGACATTAGTAATCTTTTGTTTTCCAGCAAAGCATAATGAGGCAAATTAAGAAGGTACAGTGTGAAATTGTTATATTAAAAGCAAATCTAATTTTAAGAAATAATTTTTTTTTTTGAGACAGAGCCTCAAGCTGTCCCCCTGGGTAGAGTGCTGTCGCCTCACAGCTCACAGCAACCTCCAACTCCTGGGCTCAAGTGAGTCTCCTGCCTCTGCCTCCCAAGTAGCTGGGACCACAGGCCACAATGCCCGGCCATTTTTTGGTTGCAGCCATCATTGTTGTTTGGTGGGCCCGGGCTGGATTTGAACCCGCCACCTTAGGTGTATGTGGCTGGCGCCTTAGCTAACTGAGCCACAGGTGTCGAGCCAAGAAATAATCTTAAACAACAAAATTTTAATTACATTTGGCCCACATAAATTCCAAA
>CAUYQV010152072.1:0-10887 GCA_963574575.1 Galagoides demidoff
AGGTAGCCGCCTTTTCTTTTTTTTTTTGAGACGGAGCCTCAAGCTATCCCCCTGGGAAGAGTGCCATGGCATCACAGCTCATAGCAACCTCCAACTCCTGGGCTCAAGCGAGTCTCCTGCCTCTGCCTCCCAAGTAGCTGGGACCACAGGCTCCCACCACAACGCCTGGCCATTTTTTGGTTGCAGCCATCATTGTTGTTTGGCGGGCCCGGGCTGGGGATTCGAACCCGCCACCTTAGATGTACGTGGCTGGCGCCTTAGCCGATTGAGCCGCAGGCGCCGAGCCAGTAGCCACCCTTTCATGGAGATGAGGGATTATGTAGGAACTTTGCCCATTGGTGGTCTCCTGTTCTACCCCAAGGCTGGTCAGAGCTTTCCTTCCTTTCGTCCACACCCCAGCATCTCTCTCTCCTTATGCACTGCCTGTGATCACCAGCTGCTGAGGTTTCCTGGATGTGTGGCTTCCCAAGCTAGACTATAAATGCCCTGAGAGCAGGGAACACGTCTTCTGTGCAAATGTTACCCTCCCTTAACCCACCTCAGCACCTGCCAACATCTGGTGTAGGGCTTGGCACTCAGTAGCTAGAAAGCTCAGGAAACTTTCACTCGTTGCTTCATATTCCCAAGTTCACATATCTTGTCAGAAGGTGCACCTTGCAAATGTGTCTAGTTGCTTTCCCAGTAACTATGGAGATCCTGGAAGGCCAAATCTTGGGAGAGACTGTAAGGGAGGACTTGTGTGGGGCCTGGGAATGGGCAACAGGGTAAGTGGAGGCAGGTCACAGACCCCATGAGAAGGACAGGGAAGATTGGTGAGGAAGCTGAAAGCTGTCACTTGAGGGAAGAACCAAATGCCAGGGACAGGTGAGTGAAACTGAGGCTAGGAGGGATCATAGCAACCTTCATGCCCAGGGCTGATTCTACTGGTGTGGCACAAGTTGTGGGGCAGATTCCCCTCAACCTTGCCCTGAATTTTCCTGCATCTCCAAAGCCAGAGGATGAGGGCAGGAGGATGAGAATAAAGGTTTATAGAGCATTGCCGCACCACCCTCAGCTTTGATCAGAGACAGACAACCAGAACCAACTTCTGCCTCTGGACGGAGACCTATTCAGAGACTTATAAAAATTCACTGGTGGTGGCACCTGTCGCTCAAGGAGTGGGGCACCGGCCCAATATGCCAGAGATGGTGGGGATGGTGGGTTCAAACCCAGCCCTGGCCAAAAAAAAAAAACTGCAAAAAGAAAAAAAAAAAGATTCACTGGCTCCCACCTTCCTTTCCTATACTATTCTAGAATTTTTTTTTTTTTTTGAGAAAGAGTCTCACTATGTCACCCTGGGTAGAGTGCTATGGTGTTACAGCTCACAGCAACCTCAAACTCTTGGGCCTAAGCGATTCTCTTGCCTCAGCCTCCCAAGTAGCTGGGACTACAGGCACCTGCCAGAACGCCTGGCTTTTTTTCTGTTGCAGTTGTCGTTGTTGTTTAGCTGGCCTGTGCTGGGTTCGAACCAGCCTTGGTGTATGTGGCCGATGCTGTAACCACTATGCTACAGCACCAAGCCACTATTCTAGAATCTTATCAAGAAAAACTGTGAAAGATTGAAATGGGCAAAGATTCCTGAGTTTCCTTTCTTGGCACTGTTTGGAATAGAGGACCCTTCCTGGGTTGTCTGATTCTATGGGGATCTGTATCTTTTATTGTCTTTGATGATGTGGCATCTTAGTAGAGATAGAAATTAACTTATGGAGGGCTGATGCTGAGGTAGGAAATTCCTGTTTATAGACATGCAAATGAAGACTCCAGTTTTGCTTTTATTGGTAAATTCCTTTCAGCATGCCTGATTGTCTGTATATGTGTTTGTCATTTGGACTGTCCTATGAACTACTTGTAACATCTTACTAGTTCTCTCATTAATTAATGAATTGAATGTAGTCACTGACATGTGTTCATTTTGTATTTGCAAAAGAGCAATGATTTTACTTTTTAAAAACTATACTTTGGGCAGCACCTGTGGCTCAGTGAGTAGGGTGCTGGCCCCATATACTGAGGATGGCGGGTTCAAACCTGGCCCCCGCCAAACTGCAACAAAAACAACAAAATAGCTGGGTGTTGTGGTGGGTGTTTGTAGTCCCAGCTACTCAGGAGGCTGGACAAGAGAATGGCCTAAGCCCAGGAGTCGGAGGTTGCTGTGAGCTGTGACGCCACAGCACTCTACCGAGGGCGATAGAGTGAGACTCTGTCTCTAAAAATAAAAATAAAACCTTTAGGCTTGGCTCGGCGCCTGTGGCTCAAGTGGCTAGGGTGCCAGGCACATACACCTAAGGTGGCGGGTTCGAATCCAGCCCAGGCCCGCCAAAACAATGACGGCTGCAACCAAAAAATAGCTGGGCATTGTGGCGGGCACCTGTGGTCCCAGCTACTTGGGAGGCTGAGGCAGAAGACTCGCTTGAGCCCAGGAGTTGGAGGCTGCTGTGAACTGTGATGCCACAGCACTCTACCCAGGGGGATAGCTTGAGGCTCTGTCTCAAAAAAAAAAAAAAAAACCTTTAGGCTCAGTGCCTGTAGCTCAAGCTGGCAAGTTTGAATCCAGCCTGGGCCTGCCAAACAACAATGACAACTACGACCAAAATATAGCCGGGCATTGTGGCAGGCACCTGTAGTCCCAGCTACTTGGGAGGCTGAGGCAAGAGAATCACTTACGCCCAGGAGTGGGAGGTTGCTGTGAGCTGTGACACCATGAAACTCTACCCAGGGCAACAGCTTGAGACTCTGTCTCAAAAAACAAACAAACAAATAAACAAAAACCTATCCTTTCACAGTACTATTTTTAGAGACAAGGTCTTGCTATGTTATCCAGGCTGGTCTCAACCTCCTGGCCTCAAGTAATCCTCCTGCCTCAGCCTCCTAAGTTGCTGGAATTATAAACTGCATGCCTACCTTTTAACTTTTAAAATATATGATGTCCTGTGATTAAGCTGAAGGAAACAGAGAGAAAGGAAAGGAAGAAAGCAAGGAAGGAAAAGCAGGAAAGAGGAGGGGAAACAAAAGAAAAGGATTGAGGGGCAGATATGGGAAGAGGGAAGAGGAGTAAGGAGGGAAGAGCAAAATAGCAAGGGAGGAAGTGAGAGAAAAGACTCTCATATCCAGCCTTTGAAGGGAAGGCTTTATTCTGAGTCAGCTGTAAGAGGTCCTCTCAGTCCCTTAGTCCAAGAGGGAAATTATTTTCTGCCTCTGTCATTTCCCAGGTCACCAGTTATATTAAGCCAAGGTCCCTTGGTGACTGCTGTCTATAATTTTTCCATTCCCCACCCTTTTGAGTCAGATTGCAAAATAAGGACATTTTGAAACTTAGATTCTTCACGATCAAGGCTGTGGAGTGTGACCCAGGACTCTTTCAGGCCCATGTAACAGGGCAAGGTCTTTACTGAGGGCCCAGCAACAGGAAGGCAAGCAAAACCACCAAGCTGTTTCCACAGGTACTCACCCTCCCAACCTGGGCACCTGGGGAGGCCACACAACATTCCAGGCCTTTCTCTGGCAGGAGGGTAGGGCTACTCCTGTGGTGCCTTTCCTGGGGTTAGAAGCAGGCTCTTTGCCCTGGAATGTCTCTAATTAGCCTGGCACGATCTGAAATTTGCAGAGTGAGCTGTCATTGTTCTAACAAGCCCCTTCAGCACATGACCCCAACCTATCTTCTCAAACTTACTTTCCACCACACCTGCCCTGCATCCTGTGCTTCTGGGGGCTAGCCTGCTTGGCACTCCCTGCATGTGCCAAATATGTTCACACTTCTGTGCCTTTGTGCTCGCTGTTCTCTCTGCTTGGAATGCCTTTTCCCTTCCTTTTCCAGTCAATGACATCATACTCATGCTTTCCTCTCACTTCCGGACAGGGTGAATTATTTCCTCCCTTGAGCCTTCATGTGTAGTTTATATATATCTGTATTTAGACACAACACTCATCACACTGGTTTGTAATTGCTTGCCTGTCTGCCAGTCTGTTCTTCAAGGGCAAGAGCCCAGGCTTATTATTCATGGCCTGTCCTGGTACTGGGCATAGTGCCTGGAACATTCATTTAGTCATTTCACAAATGCATTGAGCACTGACTATGTGCCAGGCTGTTTTCTAGGTGCTGGGCAGTGAACAAAACTGATAAAGTTCTCTGTTGTTGGGGGGCTTACACACTCATTAGGGAGGCAGATAACATACAAACAGAAATACATAATATGTTAAGGAATGATAAGTATCAGAAGAACATCAAAGGGGTTAAGGGCCCAGAGAATGACAGAGGGTGTTATTTCAGACAGGATAGTCAGAGAAGTCCTCTGATAGGTAGCATTTAAATAAAGACTTGAAGGAGGTGAGAGACTGGGGCATGTGGGCATCTGGGGAACCTCATTCCAGGCAGCAGGAACAGTAAGTGCAAAAGTCCCCAGGTGGAAGTGTGTCTGGTGTGTTCAAGGAACATCAAGGAGGCTGATATGGCCCGAGAGGAGTGGCAGGAACAGCAATAGGCAGTGAGCTCCAAGAAGAGGGGTGGCCAAGATGGGTGCAGCTTTTACTCCAAGTGAGATGAGGAACTATCACACGGCTATGAAGAGAGGAGAGACCATCTAACTTAAATTCACCTGACTTCCTGTATACTCATTGGAGAACAGACTGTCCCTGGTGGGTTTTCACCAAGGTCATTCGTAATGTGGAACCAGGTGCTAGTGGCCCTTGAGGACAGTGTGATCTTGTCTTTGATTGGATAGTAAATGGGAGGTTTGTTTCCTGGACTCTGTGTTCCTCTACTTCTTCCTAGGAGAAGTGCCCCAGCTGAGGAGAGCTTTTTGCTCCTGGGCATTGAATGAGCCTAGACCACACAAAATCATGGAGAATAGAGAACCCTGGCCTGTAACAGTTCACCCAAAAAGTCAGACAGACTTCCTGGAAGAGGGAGACTCAACAATCCAGTGATTAATAAAAGGCAACCATGGTAGGAGAAACCAGCCTTACCCAACCCCAACATTCTGACAACTTGAAAGGTGGCTCTGAGTCACCTTTAGGCCGACCATGACAAATGAGCACTAATAAAAGCCTGGCTGAGGGAAAGAATGACCGATTTCAACTACTTGCTCCTTTCAAGGCCCTTGTCCAGACACATTTGACAGATTCTCACGGTTAATCACCCATGAAAGTTGAAGATGCCATCTCTCCACCCCTCCAAAGAATGGAATCTCTAATGGTGGAATTTCACTCGGGCTCCTAAAGAGTCCTTGGGGATGGGACATTCCGGGAATGTCTCTATTCCCATTATTTAAAAAAGGCTCCTATTCCCAACGCCCTTCACCCAGGGAGGCACGCGTAGACCGCGGACAGGTGGAGTGGGCCTCGAGCAGCAGCGCAGCTCAGGACAGGCGGATCCGCCCAGGGCCCAGGGCCCTGCGCAAGTGGTGGGAGGTGTCGCGTGCAGTGGAGGCCGGAGCCCGGCAGAGGGCGCAGAGGAGCCGTCGGACCCCCCTCTCACTGCCCAATCGGCTGCGCTTGCCGAGCCGCGGAGCGTGCGTGGGCGCCGTCGGGAAGGCCGCCGCCTGCCGGGATCCCCGGCTGCTGCGCTCTGAGCCCCATTTCCGGTCACCTTAGTCCCCCGCCCGCAGGCGGTACTGAATATGCCGGAGCCACACCCTCTGTGGGCCACCTCGCCTAACTTCCCTTCCAGGTGTAGCCGGTGGGGGCGAATGAGGGCCGGGCCGGGAGGATTGACGGCTTTGTAGAAGGAAGCTGCAGGTGAGAGGCCATAGCTGATTTCATCCCCAGCCATTGCCTCAGGCCTTCGTAGACCCAAGCCTTGGAGCTGGGTGCTCCGTTGGGGGCGAAGAGTAGAGCCCAGGGTGGAAGGCATCTCCGCTGTTTACTTCTTCAGGGACTGGCAAGTGACAGGTATTTGAGTGGGTGAATGAATAAATAAAAGAAATGGAGAGTGGCCTGTTTGCCTAAACCCGGCTCTGGCCAGTCCTGGGCCAACACTTCAGTCTCAGCAGAGTTTGCCACACTCACCTTGCTGCTTATCTCCTCCCCCCACCCTCGCCTCGCATCTTCCCACACCTTACAGCGTTCCCCTTTCACTTCCAAATCCTCTATCTTAGCTTTCAAAGCTCTGTATATCTTGCCTCATCCCACTGAAGGGGTGCAGAATATGCCACCCCAAAATAAGCCGCTTTATTTTGAGTTGAAGACAATTGAGAAGAAGCAGATACAAGGAAAGTTCTCTGTCCTCCCCCTATTTGCTTAAAAGCAGAACATAAACATACAAGGGTGTCCCTCTTCCCTCTACCAGGAAGGACAAAGGTTGATCACAGAAGACAGCTTTAGACCCTTATCAGCCTGGAGATGGCACCAGAGGAATCCACACGAGAAGCTTAACTAGCCTTTGTCTACCACTAGTTTCCGGTTTATTTGTCTTCCCACAATGTGCTGCCCCTAGAGACTCAATGTCTTTTTCCTTTTATCTCATGGTTTCTCTAAAATTATATTGTTCTTTGTTGAAGTCGCTGTATAAGCCACAGTTTTATGCCACCTCTTTAAGATTTTCTCATCTTCCCTGAGTATCTCCCATATATAGGAGAGCTATACATGTTTTTAAAAAAACTCTGGTTTACTCATTAATCTGTCTTTTGTTATGGGGTCCCAGCTAAGAACTCAGAAAGGTACAGGAAATGTAATCTTTTCTCCCCCATGTGACCTTATAAGACATGGCATGCTGTTCTACTTGAATCTGCTACATTGCTACTCTAAATCTGCTCAGGTGAACATCACTGGAACCAGCCTTCCTCCAGTTCAAGGGGAGGTGCCCACGCCCTCTCCCCATCAGGAGCATCTTCATTTTTCTCTCAGCACCTCCAATCTTTTTCTTCCTCCAAGGACAGTCTTAAATCTCATTCAGTTCCTCCAGGAAGCATTCCCTGACTTTCCAGCCCATAGTGGGTTATCTCAGCTCTTGACCTCTATTGCATCCTGGATCCTTTTGTTGCATTGATTATTCTGTTGTGCTTTGTCATATGGTAATTATATGCCTGTCTTTTCTGTCCTACTAAACAGTAAACATTTGGAAGACAGAGTCCAAGTCTCATATTTATCCTTCTTTCTCCCCATGCATTTATCGAGCACCTACTTAATACCAGGTATAAAGTTTAACATACAGAACCCCCTAGGAATCAAGAATACAATCCCCACAATGAAGCTGGGGAAAAAAGAAGACACATGGGGCTCGAGAAAAAGTAGAGAATATGGTTTCCTTGAGGAGAATTCACTAGGAAAGTTTCAAATGACTTCCCTTGGGAGCACTCAGCATCCTGGATTAGGAAGCAGCCTAGTTCTCCCAGGGAGTGGCTGCCCATTCATGGAACCATTCATATACCTATTCTCTCACTCATTCATTCATTCATTTGATAAAAATTTGTTGAGTCTGTATTTTATCCAGGTGACTCATGGGTTTGGTCATACTGGAGCCAAGGGGTGTGTGTGTGTGAGAGAGAGAGAGAATGGGTGGGTGGTGGGGAATACCAGGATCCTGGAAAGATTTCGGGGTGAGTTGCTTTTTTGTCAGTTCCTGTTCAGAGGCATAAGTCCCTATTGGAAATGGTCTTGGGAACTATGGAGTAGGTGTAGCAAGGGCAAAAAAACCATGGTATTTCTTGGAGGGAAGGACAACATCAACCTCGCCTAGGGTAAGGTGCCACACTCTGCCTGTGGTTCAGTTTAGAACAGTTCACATTGCCAAAGAGCAGGTTCACTTTAAAGCCCTTTTCTTCCTTGATCATTTGGAGCTTTCCAAACAGCCTTGTGTGGTGTTAGGTCCATATGTCAGATGAGAAAGCTGAGGCTAGGAGACTTATGATTTCCCCACAGTCACTGGGCTATACCAGGCCTGGTTGCCCCAGCTTCATTGGGAGGAGCTGTGTCCTAGACCTTTAGGATCCTATATCCGCCACTTTATGCCTGGCATGTAGTAGATGCTCAGCCTGCTCTGTCTGCAGACTGATCAGGCCCACTGAAGCACTAGTCAGAAGAGAGGACTCCAAAGTGATGGCCTTCATTGTATCTGGCCACAAGCAGCTCTCTAGCTCTCAGAAATTAGTGATAACTAATTACTGAATCCAAACTCTGATTTCTAAATTTTCTAAATTACTGAATCCAAACTCTGATTTCTAAATTTCAATCTTAATGCTCAAATTCTAACTCCTCCTTTAAACCATTCAATCCCTCATTCTAACAAAAATACATCAGTCCATGCTTTAGGGCAACTCAGCTCCTCTCAAATTCTCACTAGTGGCGGGATGCTATCTGTAATGTTCTTTTGATAGCCTGCAGTGGGTCCAAGCAACCTGAGCAAGGAGAAGGTCCAAAATAAGGGTGCACATAGGCAAGGAGGGACTGGTAACACCACGAATTTGTCTTAATATGAAAGTTACCCCCTTTCCTCCCCAAGTACCCAGGGCATCATGTCCCTAGGGCCTTTCTGGAAGGAGGAAAAGAAAAGTGTTAACCCTTCTAGATATTTTTGAGAGAGGCCTAAAATAGGCAAGGCTTACCCTAAGAGCTGAAGCATTAATGGAAGGAGTCCAGGTATTCAGGTCTTCATTCTTTCCAGGAGAACAACTAAATGGGCCAGGACCCCCTGGCAAGCCAGATGGAGCAAATACAATCCCTGCCCTCAGGCAGACTGCTGTCTAGAGGCAACTGTTTCTTTTTGTTGAGTACTTGCAAGGAGTTAGGTACCTGTGTTAAGCACTTTCTGAGTTATATTTTATTTAATTGCTATAATCTAGAAAAGGAACTATTATAGCATTTTTGTGAATGAGGAACCTGAGGCTAGGGCTTAGTAAAGAGCAAAGTCAGAGACTGAAAGGCTCCAACGTCCCTTTTCCTTGCATTGCCTCTGGGCAGGGCGGGTCAGAGGAGAGAACTTTCTGGTAGGTAGTTCCTGATTCAATTCCCCTTTGGCACAACCTAATAGCTAACAGTAAGTTGTGGAGCCAGGTGATTGGTTTAGCTCTCCAAGGCCACGCCCACCTCATAGGAATTAAGGCTTAGCCTATCAGGTTGAAGGTCAGGGACAGGGCTGTTAAAGAGATCAGGTGGCATGCTCAGTCTGAGTTGTGGCCCCAGAACTCTGTTGATTACTACTTCTTTCTCTAGTGTTGTAATCTTGTTGACCACCAGGGTGCCAAGCCACAGGATGGCTTCCCATTAAAGTCACTTGCATCGTGGGCTTGCGTGTCCGCAAAGCACAAAGTTCTACCTTAAAGGAAGCAATTCTGCTTCCCCTGTATGATCGCTGTAAAATGATGCGGTTTTTTTAACCGGTTTGTCAGGCAGCTGCTGTATGCCCAGCTTGTGGAAAGGGGTGACACCTCTTTCCCTTAAGGTGTTTAAACATGATCATAAAAAACATGATTTGATAGGTAGGGTTAATAATAATAATAATAATAATGGATCACATCTGTAGAGCGCTAACTATGTACCAGGTGCTGCAGCTTTCAACAGGAGTATCTCATTTAACGCCGAGTAACAGAACACATCCCAGCAACTTTCCTCTCACAGTACATAACAGTGGGAAGAGCTGGTGAAATGGCATCACAGGAACTTATATTCAAATCTATATCCTGTCAAATACTAGCTGTACCATGCTTGGAAGTTAATTAACCAGTTGGAACCTTAGCTTCCATAGCCACAAAATGTGCATATTTTATACACCTATGGTAAAAAACCATTTGTGGGAGCGAAGAGGGATTATGTCCATGAAATCCTTGAAGCATCTAGCAGGGCTACTGTCTTCTCCAGGGAGTCTCTATTTTGACATAGGTGATGTTTGCTCACATTTCTCCCAGGGGATCTGCATCTTTCAGAAAAGTTTCCTGTGGAGAGCTGGGGGATGGAGATGCTAGACCTCACATTCTCAGCCAGGGCTCTCATCCTCACAGGCGAGCCCAAGTGCTGAGTGTCAGGACAGAGAGCCCTCCACTGGTACAGACAGACTCAGTCCATGGAGATGGGGAGGAACAGGTGGGGAAAGGGGTTGATGGAGCCTCCTCTGTTAATGTCCTGCCAACCTCCATCCCACACAGCCAACCCAGAACAGAACAACTGTCCACTTAGACTCTGTCCTGCCCACTTAGACTCTTCCCATCCTTTCTAACACACTTGTTCAGCTGATGGATGAGGACCCTCCAGGATTCTTGGCCAGAATGGGAAGAGCGTTACAAATTAGGCATACATGTAGCAAAATTTATCCTGAGCAAATGTCAAAGGAGTAGCAAAGATGCCATCCAAGCATGTTCATTCACTGAAGAGTCACTTAGGATTGCAAAACAATGGACATAAACTGAATGTCAAACAACAGGGGGTCCCATGAGTAAAACTGTGGCCTTCTCTACTCTGCAATATTAGGTAGCCATTAATGGTTAATAATATTTATGACAATATTTATGACAATATGAAATAACAAAAGAGTAAAAAGCAGGCCAAAATATCAGAGAAGTCCTCCAGGAAGAGGAGGTGAGGGCCAGCTCTCTGACTTTGCCACCAAAGAAAATGTGGCCTGGACTTGCTTGGTTTGTAGAGCCAATGCTCAGCTACCTATAAGAAGTTTGTCTGGGCTTGGCACCTGTGGCTCAAGTGGCTAGGGCACCAGCCACATACACCTAGGGTGGCAGGTTCGAATCCAGCCCAGGCCCGCCAAACAACAATGATGGCTGCAACCAAAAAATAGCCGGGCGTTGTGGCGGGTGCCTGTGGTCCCGGCTTCTTGGGAGGCGGAGGCAGGAGACTCGCTTGAGCCCAGGAGTTGGAGGTTGCTGTGAGCTGTGATGCCATAGCACTCTACCCAGGGGGATAGCTTGAGGC